>ML270510.1:26483-78168 GCA_005239495.1 Nicotiana undulata | reverse complement strand
CTATGCGAACGCGAAGAACTCAATGCGTTTGCGAAGAGTTGCCTGACCAACCTATGCGTTCGCTTCCAGTTCACTGCGGACGCGAAGAAGAAAACACTGAAGCCCCAAAACTATTCTATGCGAACGCGGTGACCTCTACGCGAACGCATAGAAGGAAACCAGCAGCAAAATTTCTTGTGTTTTATTAAGTGCAAAACCACTCCGTTGAGCATCCGAAAATCATCTGAAGGCCCTGGGACCTCAACCAAACCTACCAACTAACCCAAATACCTTATTCGAACTTGGTCGAGCCTTAAAAACACGTCCCATAACATCAAAATACTCAAATATGCATAGATTCATGCCTAAGAACTTAAGAATTTTCAAGAATTCACATTCGACGCTGAAACACGTCTAAACTCATCCGAATGACCTCAAATTTTTCACACATGTCATAAATGACATTATGGACCTGCTGTCGCTTTCGTAATTCCATTCCAAGTCCGATATCAAAATCTTACCTATCGGCCGAAATTGCTGAAATTCTAACTTTCGCCAATTCAAGCCTAAATCTACATCCGACCTCGAAAACATATTCCGAACATGCTCCTAACCCCGAAATCCCTCAACGGAGCTAAAGGAATCGACAGAATTCCATTCCGGATCCGTCTTCACATAGATCTAGCCACGGCTCATTTTCTAAAGATGAAATTCACCTTAAAGGACTATATGACTAAAATCACTCTGAATTCCACCGCTCAACGCTCTGACGCGTTCCATTAACATAATAAGGTATGGGAGAAGAAGTTATTAGGGTATCGGGGCACTAACTCTCAAAACGACTGACCGGGTCGTTACAACGGACCTTACGATCATCATAGTTCTTTTTCCTAGACTGAGCTACACTAAGTCTCTCCTAAATAATCTTGATCTTATCTAAGGACTCCTGAACTAAAGCTGTACCCAAAAATCGAGCCTCTCGCGACTCAAACCATCCAACTGGCGATCTACACCGTCTACCATATAATGGATCATAAGGACCCATCTGAATGCTCGACTGATAGCTATTATTACAAGAAAACTCCGCTAATGGCAAGAACTGACCCCATGAACCTCCAAAGTCAATAACACAAGCGCGGGGCATATCCTCTAATATCTGAATGGTAGCTCGGACTGCCCATCAGTCTAACGGTGAAATGGTATACTCAACTCTACTCGGGTACCCAACTCACGCTGAACTGCTCTCCAAAAGTACGAAGTGAACTGCGTACCCCGATCAGAAATGATAGACACGGGCACCCCATGAAGGAGAACTATCTCTCGCATATATAACTCAACCAACCACTCTGAAGTATAAGTACTTGCCACAAGAATAAAATGTGTTGATTTAGTCAGCCTATCCACAATAACCCAAACTGCGTCAAATTTCCTTTGCGTCCGTGGGAGTCCAACAACGAAGTCCATAGTGATCCGCTCCCACTTCCACTCGGGAATCTCTATCTGCTAAAGCAAACCACCAGGTCTCTGATGCTCATAATTTACCTGCTGACAATTTAAGCAACGAGCCACATACTCCACAATGTCCTTTTTCATCCTTCTCCACCAATAATACTACCTCAAATATTGGTAAATGTTAGCTGCACCTGGGTGAATAGAGTACTTAGAACTATGAGCCTCTTCAAGGATCAACTCACACAGGCCATCAACATTAGGCACACACAACCCTACACCCTCAAAACACCATCATCTCCAATTGTAATGTAACGACCCGACCGGTTATTTTGCGTATTCAGACCCCGTTCTCCTAAATAAGACTTCCCGCAGCGGCTTATAGTGATTTATGACTTTCAGGGATGGGTGGTTCGGGATTCAGAAGTGTTTAGAGCAGTATAGGAACACTTAGTTCCTTAAGGTTGGCCTTTTTGGCTAAGTTTGACTTCGGTCAACATTTTTAGCAAACGACCTCGGAATTGAGTTTCGACGATTTCGGTAGCTTCATATGTTGATTTCGGACTTGTGTGTATGTCCGAAGTGGGTTTTGGATGACCCGGGAGCGTTTCGACGCCAAATAGCGAAAAATAGAGTTTCCTTGAGTTCATAATTTGGTTTAGCACAGGTTTTTATGATATCGAGGTCCAAACGGAATTCCGAGACCGGGAATAGTTTAGTTATGTCATTTATGACTAGCTTGAAAAACTTGGTGTCATTCCGAGTAGTATAGGTCGGCTCGGCGCATTAGAACCGAATTCAAGAACTTGAATTTTCTTAAGTTTGATTGTAGGGGTTTTGAGGTGTGATTTTGAGTTTTAGCGTTGTTTTGGGTGTTCCGAAGGCTCGAGCAACTCCGTAATATGATTTAGGACTTGTTGATATAATTGTGCGGGGGCTCGGGTGGGCCCAGGTGCCCCCCCCCCCCCGCGCGAGGCCAAAAAACCAGCAAACACCACTGCTGGTGCACAGCAGCTGGTGTGACCACAGGTGCGGTTGCCCAGCCGCAGGTGCGGGACCGCCCCTNGGGTGGCCCCGGTCCCCCCCCCCCCCCCGGACACCAAACGGGGCCAAAAACTAGCAACTTCAGCTACTGGTGGACCATGTCTGGTGTGACCGCAGGTGCGGTTGCCCAGATAGTAGGTGCGAGATCACCCCTGCGGTCAAGGCCTCGCAGGTGCGGACCTAGGGGAGATGGTCCAAGTCCGCAGGTGCGGACCTTTCTCTGCAGGTGCGGAAACCCTTCCGCAGGTGCGATCTCCAGTCTCCTTGCCAACTTCCGCAGGTGCGAGATCGCATGGGCGGTCCTCGAGCCGCAGGTGCGAGATCACTGAAGGCAGTGAGATCCTTTTTAATTCGGGACTTAACTAATTTTCCCCATTTCTTCTCCACCATAGTCAATTTTGAGAGCTCACAAGAGGGTATTCGGCCTAGCTGCTAAGTGGTAAGTAATTCCATTTAAATGTTGGTTTATTACATCAAATCCTAGGTAGATTAACACCCAATTAGTTCAAATCAAAGGGGTTAGAGTGGAAACCTAGGGTTGATGAACTTTCGAAAATTTCACCACTTTTCTACCATGAAATCATGCAAAAACTATACATTAATGATCCTTAGGTTATGGGTGGGCCTGGGGTGTATTTTGGGATTTCTTCAAGAATGCCGAATTAGCTAAACTAGTAAGATAATTCCATACTTTTGAGTGTATATTAAAATATTTATATAACATTTGACTAGTTTCGAGTCCTCGGGTGTAATGTTTGGAGTTTCGGGCGCGTTCTTGGTTCAAGAAGTAGGTTCGACACGAGGTGAGTCTCCTTTCCAACCTTGTAAGAGGGAATTGTCCCCATAGGTAAATGTAAATAATTGAATTATCCTTATTTGCGAGGGCTACGCACACGCAAAGTGACGAGAGTCAGTGCGTAGCTACTACTATGTTATGTCGGGTAGATTTAGGATTTCACAAGCATGCCTTTATGTGCCTTACCTGTATCTTTATATGTGTTCCTAGTTGCTTATTGTATTTGAAATTGACATGAGGATATTAGGAAGTTATGTGTAAGTTTAAGTTCTTAAATCTCTGATTTCAAGTATAATCCATGATAAATTCCCTAATTTCCTGATGATTCTGTGTATGTCTACGAGCACCCGTGTCGCATGTATGTTTCATGAGCGGGGTAGCCTTATATTTATGTCAACCGCGTCGCATGATAGATTCACGAGCGGGGTAATAGATGCATTTATTGTTCGTGCCGCTTGACCCTCGGCAGTGCACATTTATTTTAGCGTCGTTTCGGCCGTACGCTTCGGCATATTATGTGCTATGTATTTGACTGAGAGTCTTGTTATTATTAAATAAGATGCTCCATGTGTAAGGGGAACTTGAGAATTTTGTGATAATTGCTATTTGACTCATGAGAATAAATTGCAGTTTTATATAATTTATACTTCATGACTTAGTGATTTCCATGACTACTATTCCTGTCTAGATTTATTTAATCATGTTATTCGTTCTTGAACCTAGTAAGTATCACATCTACTTCTCGTCACTACTTCTTCGAGTTTAGACGGGACACTCACTGGGTACATATTTGTTTATATGTACTCATGCTACGCTTCTGTACTTAATTGTACACGTTCTAAGGTGGGTGCATCTGGTTATCATACCGGAGCGCGGGATTGGACTACACGGTGAGATGCTCCCCCCTGGGCGATCCTCAGCAACACTGTGGAGTTTCCTATTATTTTTGGATATTTCTGTCTACCCCTTCAGACAGTTGTACATTTATTTTGTCTATTTTGTATATTCCACTAGTCGCATGTGGACTTGTGACACTAGGTCTTGGCACACGTAGTTGGTTTTCCTAGTATTTTGCTATGTTGTATATGTTGGCAAACGATCTTTTGAGTTTCATTTAATCAAGTTGCATTACTTGACTGTTTTCTTTAAATGATTTCCTAACTTAAAATTTTGCAAGTACTTAAATATCTTATTAAGTAAAGTAATCTCGTTAGTAAACTAGTGTTGGCTTGCCTGACTCCGATGTTGGGCGCCATCACGACCTAATAGGAATTTGGGTCGTGACAACATGGTATCAGAGCTCTAGGTTCACGTAGGTCTCACAAGTCACAGGCAAACATAATAGAGTCTTGCGGATCGATATGAAGACATCTGTATTTATCTTCGGGAGGCTATAGGGTGTTAGGAAACCTCTCTTTATTCATATTCTATCGTGTAGTCGATGGTTTACTAAATCTCGTTCTTCTATTCTCTCATCGATGGTGAGGACTCGTGCAGCTGACGTTCCTGACCCAGGAGATGCCGCTTCCCCCGCCGTCTGAGGCCGTGGCAGAGGTCGGGGGAGGGCACCGGCCCGCGGTAGGGGCCGAGGGCATCCCATAGTTGTTCCATTAGCACCCCTAGCGGATCCAGCAGAGGATCCCATTACTGAGGAGCAGGGTGAGGTGCCCCCAGCAGATACAGTTTGGATGGATTTCATGACTGCACCGAGCTTCCAGGAGGTCATGGGCCGTATGATGCGGTTGATGGACACTATGACCCAGGCTGGTTTATTTCCAGCGGATCCTGCCACATCTCAGGCAGGAGGAGGAGTTTATACCCCTACCTCTCAGGCCGCAGGTCATGCAGCAGCAGTATATCAGACTCCGGGTACTCTACCCGTGGGTGGAGCACAGCCAGCCGCAGCAGCACCAAAGCTTAGACCAGCTGCGGACGGCGATCCGTAGAAGCTACTTGATAGATGGACTACATTGAACTCTCATGTCTTCGGAGGTGAGAGGGGCGAGGATTCCCAGGACTTCATTTATTGGTGCAAGGACAGACTGCACAACATGAGGATTTTTGAGTCCCATGGAGTTGATTTCACTACTTTCCAGCTAGAGGGCAGGGCCCGCAGATGTTGGCAGTCGTTTATCCTTGGTAGGCTAGCAGGTTCCCCTCCTCTCACATGGGAGCAGTTCACTCAGCTGTTCCTGGACATGTATATTCCACCCTCAGAGAGGGAAGAGCTGCGGTATCAGTTCGAGCAGCTGGAGCAGGGGCAGATGTCGGTGATAAACTACGAGGCCAGGTTTTCTGAGTTGTCTCATCATGCCCTTATGATTCTTCCTACTGATTCTGAGAGAGTGCGGAGATTTGTAGATGGGATGCACTCAGGTATTAGGGCCAACATGGCTCGAGAGGTGGAGATGGGTACTCTCTATCAGCTCGTGGTCGAGATAGCTCGTCGGATTGAGGGTTATCGATCTAGGGGCAGAGAGCAGGGTCAACAGGACAAGAGAGTTAGATTTTCTGGAGATTTCAGAGGTGCCCCAGGCAGGGGCAGGGGTCAGTTCAGAAGAGGCCAGTCTAGCAGGCCTCCACATTCAGCTCCTCCACCACCTGCCCGTGGTGCTCCAGTGAGGCCTTATTTCAGCGCCATGCCGGAGTGTTCTTACCGCCCACCAGCCATTCAGAGTTACTCCGGCGGGTATTCAGGTCATCAGGGGTCTTCTAGTCCTTACTTCAGTGTCATGCCAGAGTGTTCTCACCGTCCCCCAACTATCCAGGGTTCTTCTTCAGGGCAGCAGGTCATACCACCAGCGAGGTGTTATGAGTGTGGGGAGTTAGGCCATATGAGGAGGACTTGTCCCAGGTTCCGGGTCAAGACTGTTCAGCAGAGTTGCCAGCGTGCATACTCAGCACCGATGCCCCGTCCACCCAGAGGTGGAGGAGAGGCTAGTAGAGGTCGTCCTAGAGGTGGAGGCCAGGAAGGGGGAGCTCAGCTAGCTTCTCTTTAGTCCAACGGAGGTCAGTCTTCAGGTACACTAGCCAGATTCTATGTTGTTCCGGCCCGAGCAGATTCAGTGGCCTCAGACGCCGTGATCACAGGTACTATTTCAGTATGTGGTAGGGAGGCATCAATGCTATTTGACCCAGGATCCACTTATTCATATGTGTCAGCCTTATTTTCTTGTTTTCTGGATGTTCCTCGTGAGTCCTTGAATTCTCCTATATATGTGTCCACTCCTGTGGGCGATTCTGTGGTGGTAGAACGGATCTATCGATCTTGTGTGATCACCTTCTGTGGATTCGATACCAGAGCGGACCTCCTGATGCTTGACATGGTTGATTTTGAGATTATCTTGGGGATGGATTGGCTATCTCCCTATCATGCCATCTTGGATTGCCATGCCAAGACAGTTACTTTGGTCATGCCTAAATTGCCTAAGCTGGAGTGGAGAGGTTCCTTCGTTATTGCAGCTAGTAGAGTTATTTCCTTCCTGAAGGCTCGACATATGGTCGAGAAGGGTTGTCTGGCGTATCTTGCTTATGTGCGGGTCACCACCGCCGAGTCTCCAACGATTGATTCAGTGCCAGTCATTCGAGCGTTTGCTGATGTCTTTCCTTCAGACCTTACGGGCATGCCTCCGGATCGTGATATCGATTTCTGTATTGATGTAGCTCTAGGAACTCAGCCTATTTCTATTCCCTCGTACCGTATGGCTCCGAAGGAGTTGAAGGAGAAGCTTGAGGAGTTATTGTCTAAGGGGTTTATCAGACCGAGTGTGTCGCCGTGGGATGCTCCAGTCCTATTTGTGCAGAAGAAGGATGGGACTATGCGGATGTGTGTTGACTACCGCCAGTTGAACAAGGTAACTATTAAGAACAAGTATCCATGCCGCGCATAGATGATTTATTTGACCAGTTGCAGGGTGCTAAGGTGTTTTCTAAGATTGATTTGAGATCGGGGTATCACCAGCTGAAGATTCGAGCCTCGGATGTTCCGAAGACTACTTTTCGTACGAGATATGGCCATTTATGAGTTCCTAGTGATGTACTTTGGCCTGACTAATGCCTAGAATCATTCATGGACTTGATGAATGTTCAGGCCGTATATTGATTCCTTCGTCATTGTCTTCATTGATGACACCTTGATTTACTCACGTAGCCTGGGCGAGCACGAGCAGCATTTGAGAGTTGAGCTCCAGACCTTGCGGGAACAGAAGCTATATGCTAAGTTCTCCAAGTGTGATTTCTGGTTGGATTCCGTGGCATTTTTGGGGCATGTAGTATCCGGAGCAGGTATCAAGGTTAATCCTCGGAAGATTAAGGCAGTTCAGAGTTGGATGCGACCTACTTCAGCTACAGAGCTCAGGAGTTTCTTGGGTCAAGTAGGCTACTATCGATGATTTGTGGAGGGCTTTTCATCCATTGCAGCCCCGCTGACTAGATTGACTCAGAAGAATGCCCCGTTCCGATGGTCTGACGAGTGTGAGGCGAGCTTTCAGAAGCTCAAGACAGCATTGACCTCAGCACCAGTTCTAGTATTGCCTTCCGGTTCTAGGATGTATACAGTGTATTGCGACGCTTCACGCGTTGGCTTTGGATGTGTATTGATGCAGGAAGGGAGAGTGATTGCTTATGTTTTGCGCCAGCTGAAGATTCGTGAGAAGAATTACCCTTTGCACAATTTGGAGTTGGCGGTCATTGTTCATGATCTTAAGATTTGGAGGCATTACTTGTATGGGGTATCTTGTGAGGTTTATACAGACCACCGCAATTTGAAACACTTGTTCAAGCAGAGGGATCTTAATTTGAAGCAGCGCATATAGCTTGAGTTGCTGAAGGATTATGACATCACCATTCTTTGTCACCCGGGCAAGGCGAATGTGGTGGAAGATGCTTTGAGTAGGAAGGCGGAGAGTATGGGTAGTTTGGCTTACATTGCAGCGGAGGAGAGACCTCTAGCCTTGGACATTCAGTCCTTGGCTAACTGCTTGGTGAGATTAGATCTTTCAGAGCCTCGTCGAGCTCTAGCTCATGTGGTTGCTCAGTCTTCATTAGTGGGGGAGATCAAGGCTCGACAGTATGATGATCCATGTTTGGCAGAGCTGCGGGAGACAGTGGTTCAGGGTGGTACCAAGGAGGTTACTATTGGCGAGGATGGTGTTCTGAGACTTCAGGGTCGTTTGTGTGTTCCTAACGTTGATGGCTTGAAGCAGTGGATTCTAGAAGAGGCACACGGTTCTCGGTATTCTGTTTATCCTGGTGCTATGAAGATGTATCATGATTTGAAGCAGCACTTCTGGTGGAGACAGATGAAGAGAGACATTGTGGAGTATGTGGCTAGGTGTCTTAATTGCCAGCAGGTTAAATGTGAGCACCAGAGGCCAGGAGGACTGCTTCAACAGATGCCCATTCCTGAGTGGAAGGGGGAGCGCATTACTATGGATTTCGTTGCTGGGTTGCCTCGGACTTTGCGGAAGGTTGACGCAGTTTGGGTCATTGTGGATAGGTTGACCAAATCGGTGCATTTCATTCCTGTAGCTACTACTTATACTTCTGAGAGGCTAGCCCATATCTACATTCGGGAGATAGTCCGGTTACACGGTGTGCCAGTGTCCACTGTATCAGATCGAGGTCCTCAGTTCACCTCGCATTTCTGGAGAGCATTGCACAGTGAGATGGGTACCCAGATAGATCTCAGCACAGCATTTCACCCACAGACTGATGGTCAGTCAGGGCGTACAATTTAGATATTGGAGGACATGCTCAGGGCATGTGTGATTGACTTTGGAGGTCAGTGGGACCAGTTCTTGCCTTTGGCCGAGTTTGCTTACATTTATTGTTATCAGTCCAGCATCGAAATGGCTCCATTTGAGGCTTTATATGGTCGGCGATGTCGTCTCCTATCGGGTGGTTTGAGCTTGGTGAGGCTAAGTTATATGGCACGGACCTGGTGAGAGATGCCTTGGAGAAAGTAAAGTTAATTCAGGAGAGGCTCCGTAAAACACAGTCCAGATAGAAGAGTTACGCGGATCAGAAGGCACGTGATATATCATTTATGGAGGGAGATAAGGTTCTGCTGAAGGTTTCGCCGATGAAGGGCATTATGAGATTCGGGAAGAAGGGCAAGCTGAGCCCGAGGTTCATAGGTCCTTTTGAGGTATTGAGGCGAGTTGGAGAGGTTGCTTATGAGCTTGCCTTACCTCCCAGCTTATTAGGGGTTCATCCAGTATTTCACGTATCCATGATCGGGAGATACCACGCAGACTTCTCTCATGTGGTTGATTTCAGCACTATTCAGTTGGATGAGAGGTTGGGCTACGAGGAGGAGCCAATTGCCATTATTGACAGACATGATCGCCAGTTGAGATCCAAGAGAGTTTCTGCCGTAAAGGTCCAGTGGAGGGGCCAACCAGCCGAGGAGGCGACTTGGGAGTCCGAGGAGGACATGCGGAGCAGATATCCGCACTTATTCAGCACTTCAGGTATCATTCTAGACTCGTTCGAGGACGAACGTTTGTTTAAGAGGTGGAGATGTAACAACCCGACCGGTCGTTTTGCGTATTCGAACATTGTTCCCCTTAATATGACTTCTCGTAGCGGCTTATAATGATTTATGACTTGCAGGGATGGGTGGTTCGGGATTCATAAGTGTTTAGAGAAGTATAGGAACACTTAGTTCCTTAAGGTTGGCCTTTTTGGCCAATTTTGACTTCGGTCAACATTTTTAGCAAACGACCTCGGAATCGAGTTTCGATGGTTCCAGTAGCTTCGTATGATTTCGGACTTGTGCGTATGTCCGGAGTGGGTTTTGGATGACCCGGGAGCGTTTCGACGCCAAATAGCAAAAAATCGAGTTTCCTTAAGTTCATAATCTGGTTTAGAACCTATTTTTATGATATCGAGGTTCGAATGGAATTTTGAGACCGGGAATAGTTCCGTTATGTCATTTATGACTTGCTTGCAAAATTTGGTGTCATTCCGAGTAGTATAGGTCGGTTCGGCGCATTAGAACCGAATTCAAGAACTTGATTTTTCTTAAGTCTGATTCTAGGGGTTTTGAGGTGTGATTTTGAGTTTTAGCGTTGTTTTGGATGTTCCGAAGGCTCGATCGAGTCCGTAATATGATTTAGCACTTGTTGGTATAATTGTGCGGGGGCTCGGGTGGGCCCAGGTGCCCCTTCGAACACCAAACGAGGCCAAGAACCAACAGCTTCAGCTGCTGGTGCACCAGGTCTGGTGTGACCGCAGGTGCGGTTGCCCAGATTGCAGGTGCGGCCCCAGGGGAGATGGTCCAAGTCCGCAGCTGCGGACCTTTCTCCGAAGGAGCGGATCCACCGGTGCGGAAACCCTTCCGCAGGTGCGATCCCCAGTCTCCTTGCCAACTTCCGCAGGTGCAAGCCTTGGCTCGCAGGTGCGAGACCGCAGGTGCGGTCCTCGAGCCGTAGGTGCAAGATCACTGAAGGCAGTGAGCTCCTTTTTAATACGGGACTTAACCAATTTTCCCTATTTCCTCTCCACCATAGGCGATTTTGAGAGCTCACAAGAGGGTGTTCGGCCTAGCTGCTAAGAGGTAAGTAATTTCCATTTAAATGTTGGTTTATTACATCAAATCCTAGGTAGATTAACACCCAATTAGTGCAAATCAAAGGGGTTAAAGTGGAAACCTAGGGTTGATGAACTTTAGAGAATTTCACCACTTTTCTACCATGCATGCAAAAACTAGACATTAATGATCCTTAGGTTATGGGTGAGTGTTTTCTTCGAAAATTTCCGGAATCCGAGCAGGTGGGCCTGGGGGTGTATTTTGGGATTTCATCAAGAATGCCGAATTAGCTAAACTAGTAAGAGAATTCCTACTTTTGAGTGTATATGAACATATTTATATAACATTTGACTAGTTTTGAGTCCTCGGGTGTAAAGTTTGGAGTTTCGGGTGCGTTCTTGGTTCTGGAAGTAGGTTCGGCACGAGGTGAGTCTCCTTTCCAACCTTGTAAGAGGGAATTGTCCCCATAGGTAAATGTAAATGATTGCATTATCCTTATTTTCGGGGGCTACGCACGCGCAAAGTGACGAGAATCCGTGTGTAGCTACTACTATGTTATGTCGGGTAGAATTTAGGATTTCACGAGCATGCCTTTATGTGCCTTACATGTATCTTTATATGTTTTCCTAGTTGCTTATTATCTTTGAAATTGACATGAGGATATTAGGAAGTTATGTGTAAGTTTAAGTGCTTAAATCTCTGATTTCAAGTATAATCCATGATAAATTCCTGAATTTCCTGATGATTATGTGTATGTCTACGAGCACCCGTGTCAGATGTATGATTCGTGAGCAGGGTAGCCTTATATTTATGTCAACCGCATCGCATGATCGATTCGCGAGCGGGGTAATAAATTCATCTAAGGTTCGTGTCGCTCGACCCTCGGCAATGCACATTTATTTTAGCGTCGTTTCGGCCGTACGCTTCGGCATATTCTGTGCTATGTATTTGACTGAGAGTCTTGTTATTATTAAATAAGTTGCTCCATGTGTAAGGGGAACTTGAGAATTTTGTTACAATTGCTATTTGACTCGTGAGAATAAATTGCAGTTTTATATAATTGATACTTCATGACTTAGTGATTTCCATGACTAATATTCCTGTCTAGATTTATTTAATCATGTTATTCGTTCTTGACCCTAGTAAGTATCACGTCTACCTCTCGCCACTACTTCTTTGAGTTTAGACGGGATGCTCACTGGGTACATATTTGTTTATATGTACTCATGCTACGCTTCTGTAATTAATTGTACAGGTTCTAAGACAGGTGCATCTGGTTATCACACCGGAGCGCGATCTTGAGTGTACTATCTGGATTGGACTACACGGTGAGCTGCTCCCGCCTGGCGATCCTCAGCAGCACTGTGGAGTTTCCTATTGTTTTTGGATATTTCTGTCTACCCCTTCAGACAGTTGTACATTTATTTTGTCTATTTTTTATATTCCACTAGTCGCATGTGGACTTGTGAGACTAGATCTTGGCACACGTAGTTGGTTTTTCTAGTATTTTGCTATGTTGTATATGTTGGCAAACGATCTTTTGAGTTTCATTTAATCAAGTTGCATCACTTGACTGTTTTCTTTAAATGATTTCCTAACTTAAAATTTTGCAAGTACTTAAATATCCTATTAAGTAAAGTAATCTCGTTAGTAAACTAGCGTTGGCTTGCCTGACTCCGGTGTTGGGCGTCATCACGACCTGAGTAGGAATTTGGGTCGTGACATGTAATCTTCTTGGCATCACCGAGCCGAACTCTGTCCCTAAGGACCGCCAAATGTGGGTCATCATCATGCCGCTCCCGAATACGATCAATTAAAGAAGGCCGAGCGACAGTATAAGCTAGAACACTGTTGGGCGAAATATCCAACCTCACGAAATGATTAGCCATTGTCTGAACATCTGAAGCCAACGTTTTCCTGCCAACTGGAACATACGCAAGACTGCCCATACTCACTGCCTTTCTACTCAATGCATCGGCCACCTCATTGGCCTTCCCTAGGTGATACAATATGGTGACATCATAATCTTTTAGCAACTCTAACCATCGCTGCTGCCTCAAATTTAGATTTTTCTGCCTGAATAAGTACTGGGGGCTGCGATGGTCAGTAAATATTTCACACGACACGCCATAAAGATAATGCCTCCAAATTTTAAAAGCATGAACAATGGCTTCCAACTCTAAATCATGAACAGGGTAATTCTTGTCGTGGACTTTCAACTGACGAGACGCATATGCAATCACCCTGCCATCCTGCATCAACACTGCTCCAAGGCCAACTCAAGAAGCATCACAATACACCATAAAGGAACCCGAATCTGATGGTAACACCAATACCGGAGCTAAATTCAAGGTTGCCTTAGGAACATCGGACGCCCTAATCTTCAGTTGATGATAGCCCGACCTCAAATCAATTTTTGAAAATACTCTAGCACCTTGAAGATGATCAAATAGGTCATCAATCCTCGGCAACGAATATTTATTCCTGATAGTAGCTTTATTCAGCTGTCGGTAATCTATACACATTCTCATTGAACCATATTTCTTCTTTATAAATAAAACCGGTGCACCCCAAGGGGAGACACTGGATCTAATAAAACCCTTATCTAACAAGTCTTGCAACTGTTTTTTCAATTCTTTCAATTCTGGTGAGGCCATCCGATATGGAAGAATGGAAATGGGATGAGTGCCCCGAGCCACATCAGTACAGAAATCAATGTCCTTGTCAAGCGGCAAACCCGGCAGGTCTGCAGGAAATACCTCAGGAAACTCACGCATGATAGGAACTGACTCTATAGAAGAAACCTCAGCATCGGCATCACGAATATGATCCAAATAAGCCAAACACCCTTTCTCCACCATGCGACAAGCCTTAGCATATGAAATTACCCGGCTGGGAGAATGACCAGGAGTCCCTTTCCATTTTAATCGAGGCAACCCCGGTAAGGCTAAAGTAACTGCCTTGGTGTGATAGTCTAAAACGGCATAATAAGGCGACAGCCAATCCATTCCCAATATAACATCAAAGTCAACCACGCATGAACGATGTTTAACCAAAGAATTAGATCCTTTGACCAAAACAATATTTAGCTTGAACGCGGGTTACTAAAGCAATAATATGATGTTCAGAAAGTAAAATGTATTATATTCAAAGTCTTGCCCCCTTTACAAGTTACATTCCCTTCCTTTATATAGGTTTTTTTTAAATATAACGTCTTCTTCTTGCAATGATCGTCCATTAATGACTAATTATTACATTAATGAGGAGTTATAAAGGATAACTGTAACTATTGTATGAAGGTTACATAACGTATGAATCATTAATTGAGGATTCTTGAATATGCTCGTAGCTCAGTCAGGATTCATTCTAACCGTGTCTCTTTCCTTTCTCAATCAGGTTGAGTTGCCCGTGGCTGATTACCTCGTCGGTTTATTGATTCGTGACTCTTTGTTCCGTACCTCTTTATAGAATCACATCTAGCTGCCGCGTTTTCCTTGGTCCCCGTAGCTGGCTGAGTTGTCATGATTCACCTTACGTGGGACTTTTTTTTACAAATAAAGATAGTCCCCCCACTTACCATTTATTTATCGATTAATATTTGGTAAGTGGATACGCATTTATGGCGGGAATATTTTGCCGCCGCTTTTCCTTGAAACATTGTATCCTTCTCTGAACATAGGAGTCGTTTGTCACTTCCATTTAATGCTTAAATCACGTGTCCCTTCCGGATTGGTTCTGCAGTTACTCGGCGCCTTTTAGGGCTTTTTGCAGCTACGTCAGTCACGAAGTGACACCTTCAATTATGACTTTTCATCATTGTTTTTCCCATGTTTGATGGTTTTCCTCAAGTATAAATACCTCTCTTCTTTTCTTTACTTCCACGAAACACTTTCTAGCTTGTTTCTTTTACTTGTAAAGAACTTCTTCTTGCCTTCATAAACATGTCTTCTTCAAATCAACCCAAAAGAGTGATAGACGTTGAGAATTTAACACCTTCTTCTGCTCCGACTAGAAGTCGGTGGGGTGGTAGACTAAGGAGTCTAGGATCCACTCCTTCGAGACGCTCTTCTTCTTCTCAGAGAGTCTCCCCTCCTTCTGCTAGGTCTTTAGTTTCTCCAAGGGCTAGGGCTTCCAGGTCTTTGTCTAGAGGTAAAGATGAACACCTTCCTGAACCTCGAGTTGACGATATCATTCCTGTCGAGTTTGTCTTTACTAGGGACAATCAGGTCCTCGTAGATCAGGCTTCTTCCCTTGATAGTGTTGAGAGATATCCCACTCTCATTACTGAAGGTCAGATTTCTCTTGTTCGTAGGGAATATATATTCCAAATAGAAACCAACTAATAACGTCTTATAAGACGGGGCATTCTTTTGTTTATACGTACCCTTTCACTTTAGGGTTTAGACCACCCATTGATCCAGTCATAATTGAATTCTGTCATTTCTTCAATATTTTCTTAGGGCAAATTGGTCTGCTTGTGTGGTGAGTTGTCGCGTGTCTTAGGAGTTTAGATACTTTAGCCTTGGTTCCCTTTACTTTTAACCATCTTATTCATATTTATTATCCTGTCTTATTCCGGCAATGGGTTTTTACTCTGGCTGCTAGGAGTAAAAGAGTATTGGTAACCGCTGGAGATGATAAGGACGGAGGTTGGTACCTCCGGTATGTCGTTGTGCCCACTGATGGTTTAGTGGGTGAGGAAAATCTTCCCTTCCCTGAGAAGTGGAATCGTGCACGTGAGTATATTTTAGCTCACATTTGTTACTTTTCTTCTTTTCACTTGAAGTGTTTTATTAACACCGTATATGTTTCTTCTTCCTTCAGCAATCATGGGTACTGTTGAGAATGTCTCTGGTATCCGTGATTGGGTAGAAAAATTGTTGTTTGTTGCTCCCCTAGAAGAAAGATTCTGGAAGTACTTCTCTAGGAAGTACGGTTGGCAAGTAAAGACCCACGGTAAATGAAGCTTTTCTTTCCGCTTCTTTCCTTACTCGAGCCTTTTTTCTTTTTTTGCTTAACCTTTTTCCTTTTGATAGGGTTTTCTACACGTGGGGTGTCTGCTACGTCCATTCCGAAGATGTCTTTGTCTCAGGCCCAAGAGATTATTGCTAGTTCTTCTTCCTCGAAGAGGAAGGTTGTTGTGTCACGATCTGTAGAAGGAGAAGAAGAAGGAGAGGGAACTTTGATGCACAGGTCACGAAGAAGGAGGGTGATTTTGGACGATGAGTCTTCACCCGGGGCTGTACCTTCCGTGCTTGAAGTCATACCCTCTACCTCTGAAGATGTTTCTCCCTCTCCTGCGCACGAATATGCGGATCACTTGTTTCATGAAGATTTTGGTCCTGCTATTGATGAAGTCCCCTTGGCTGTCTTTCCCGCTTCTTTCAGAGAAGCTCGTTCGTCTGCTTCTGCTATTTCCTCCATTCCCTTAGCTATTACTACTCATGTTGCTTCCATGCCCGTGGTTCTTTCACCACCTCAAATTTCCGTGCATGTTACTTCTTCTTCTCCACAAATTTCCCTGCCTGTGGCTCCTTTACCTCAGCCTGCTTCGCCTGCTTCCGTGCCTCCTGTTAGAGAAGTAGGGTCTTCCAATAGGGAGATAGGCAAGTGCTTATTGAGGTTCCAACTTGTGGGAGCCTTTTTAAGAAATCTGGCCAACCCGAAGTGTGGCTGAAGCCTTTGATTGGCCCGACAGAGAACAACAAGCTTGATAGCCATAGCTCCCTTACATGGGCTAATGAAGTCGTCCATTCTTCTTTGAAGGTAAAAATGTATTTCCTCTTATTTCATTTTTGTATATGAAATCTATCGTGTCTAATTGATTTCCTTTTTTCCTTTTTTGTAGACCAATATTATAGGCATAGAGCTTATGAAAAGGATTTCTAATACGGAGCAAGAGTTAAAGGAGTGGCATGCTGAAGCAGGGAATTGGAAGGGACAGTATGATAGCTTAAGTATTGACACAGATGCTTTAGAAGAATAAAGGAATACCTTAAAGCGACAGATAAGAATCATGTCAGCAGAACTAGCAGTGGAGAAGGCTTCTTCCAATCAGGTTGATAAGGATAAGAGCATTCTCAAATCTTCATTTGCTGAGAAATTGTCTTGTGCCTCAGAAGAAGTCAGGAACTTGAAAGACTTGCTGGGGCAAAAGAAGGAATACTCAGGCGAGCTTGTGCAATCACTCACCCGGACTTAGGAGGATCTTCGTAATGCTTTAGACAGAGTCCAATCTCTGGAGGAGTCGATTGTACCTTTGAGGGATGCACATGAATCTGCTGAAGTGGAGAAGGACGGGCTAAGAGCTGAGCTTCAAGTATGGGCGAGAGATTATGAAGATCTCGAAGAGGCGGCTGTTGTCGATGTGAGCTGGGCATACATGAATTCTCGCCTTGACACATTGGCGGAAATGAGTCAAGAGGGTTTCAACCTTAGCGCTGAAATAGCTAAAACTAAGGAAACCATGGAGAAGGCTCAACAAAGTCATAACCTTTCTTCTCCTGATGGTGAGACTCCTGCTGCTCGTGCCTCTTCGTCCCAAGTTGCTCCTGTTCGTCCCGCCAGTGATGAAGTCGGTCCTCCTTTTCAAGAAGATTAAAGTGTTGATTCACCCTTTTTTTTAATTTGATTGGTGGTTACCCCCAACTCCATCGGGGGTAAATTTGGATCTTTTTAAAGTCCCCAACTGACAACTTAGGGGCACCTTAATGTATAAATTGTATGCGGCTAAGTACTAGTTAGTACTTAGTTCTTACTTAGCCGCTCTCTTTTTTTTTTTTTTTAATATATACAAGTTATGACTTTTTTACTTTGAGCTTATGTTTCACTCTTATGTCTTTTGCATGTTTTGATTTTTGAGGTTTTTGTTTTACCTCTGAATTTTTGCATGAAGATGCTGAAATCACTCGTACCTTTTCGTAGTAGGCACAGTGTTGTATATAAAATGTGAACCTTTTTTGTAGTAGGCTTTGTTTATGACAGAGGGCCCTTTTTTGATTGACACTTAATGAAGAAGATGTCTCAACTTCATAATGGTGTAATAATTCAATAGAGTTATAGAAATTTTTCACATGTTTAAGAATGTTTCTGAGGAAAGTTTTTTGTTTGAACTTCCGCGACATTTTACATGTGTTTTGATTATCGTCTAAAACTCATGTTGCAACTGTTTTATTTAACAGATTTGATATACACTTGTATTTTGTAACTGTTTTTCATAAGTAACAGTATTTTTCGAGTTAATACAAGGGAACAACTGTTTTTCATTAGTAACAGTTTTTATAAAGATTGGGGTTTTTACCCGTAACTGTTTTTGTTAACAACAGTTTTTAATAAGTACGAGGAAAATACTTTTTCATCCGTAACTGTTTTATTTGATAACAGTTTTCTGAACAAATACAAGGATTTTGATCTTTCATCCGTAACTATTTTATTTGATAACAGTTTTCTACATGAGTACAAAGATTTCGTAACTGTTTTAAATCAAGAGTTTTTGAATAAGTACAATGATGATGATCTTTTACCCCTAACTGTTTTTGTTACAACAGTTTTGAATAAGTACAAAGATGTGCACTTCTTCCTCGTGACTAATATTTTGCCTTTCAACATGAACATGTTCGAAGGTTTTTTGAATTGGGATTTGTATTTGAGTCTTTGGCTCTTTCGATTATGCTCGTATCACTTGACTTGTTGGGTAGATGGATCTTCAGGCTCGAGCTTTGACTTTCTGATAGTCTTCTTTGCTTCGTCTTAGCCTTCCATACTGTATAGTCCCCCAAGTGATTGAGCTTTGAAGAATGAAATCTCGAGCACTTGACTATTCCTTCATTGTGGTCCTTTTCCTCAAAAGGAAAAACGTGCGGGACTCGAAGGTATATAGTTTTTTAGATGATGACTGCTTAACCCTTTAAAATGTCCATCAGAAAGCGTAACCCTAGACCGAGAATTTAGTTATTTCCTCGCGTCTTTGCAGGTCTAATATCATCATCTGGTGATGGGTTAGCTTTATGCCTATCATCTAAAAAAGTTAGTAAAATTTTAAATGTTCAAAATAAAATCGAATCGTGCGATACCTAACGGGGGGTACTCCTTTTCCTTAGAAGTAGTACTTCTTCAAGTGGATGGCATTCCAGCTTGTCAGTAGGATTCTGCCGTCCATAGCTTCTAGCTCGTAGGTGCCTTTCCCAACTATGCCTCTGACTTTGTAGGGTCTTTACCAATTTGGACTTAGCTTTCCTGCGCCTGCTTCTTTAGTTGATTGAAAGACTTTTTTGAGGACGAAGTCCCCAATCTTGAAGTATCTGAGATGATCTTTACGGTTGTAGTAACGCTTTTGTTTTTGAGCTGCCATCCGTATTAATGTTGCTTCCCTTCGTGGTTCGAGCAGGTCCAGAATAGTCCTCAACTCATCGTCGTTTGCTTCCTCCGTGGTTGTTATAAACCTTATGCTTGGTTCGCTAATCTCCACAGGTATTATGGCTTCTGAGCCATAGACAAGTGCAAAGGGAGTTTCTCCCGTGGCTGTTTTTGATGTTGTTATGTATGCCCAAAATACCGCTGGTAATTCGTCAAGCCAATTTCCTTTGGCTTTATCTAGCCGCTTCTTTATATTGTTGATGATGATTTTATTTGTTGACTCAGCTTGACCATTAGCCACGGGGTGGTATGGTGTTGAAGTGATCCGTTTGATTTGCCAGCTTTCAAAGAATTTTGTGATTTGAGAGCCTATGAGTTGTGGGCCATTATCACACACGATTTCCTTCGGTATCCCAAAGCGGCATATTATGTTTCGCCATAAGAAGCTTTTAACTTCCTTTTCTTGCACTTGTTTGAATGCTTCTGCCTCTACCCATTTTGTGAAATAATCGGTAAGTACGAGTAGAAACCGTACCTGCCCTTTAGCTTGGGGAAGAGGTCCCACTATGTCCATACCCCATTCCATGAAAGGCCATGGAGATATAATTGGATGAAACAATTCCGCTGGTCGATGCATGTTATTGGCAAACCTTTGGCACCTGTCGCATTTGGATACGAAGTTCTCGGCATCTTTTTCCATCTTAGGCCAAGTACCCGGATCTGATCATGGTTTTTACCAAGGATCTCGCTCCTGAATAATTTCCACAGTGTCCTTCATGGACTTCTTTCATCACAAACTCCATTTGATTAGGTCTGAGGCATTTAGCTAGGGGCCCTCCGAACATCTTGCGATATAGTGAATTGCGAATGAGGTAGTACCGTGCAGCTTTGCGGCGAAGTGTTTGAGTTGTTTTCTTGTCTTCAGTTACGGTGCCATTATTCAAAAAATTAAGAATTTCGTTTCTCCAATCCCAGGTTAAATTGTTTAAAGTTACCTCATTTGTGTCCTGGTCGATCACTGAATGGAATAGATGAACGATGATTTCATTGTCTTTGTTTGTTACTTCCGTGACTGCTGCGAGGTTAGCTAATGCATCTGCCTCTGTATTTTTCTCTCTAGGTTTTTGTATTACCTTCCATGTTTTTAATTGTCTTACGAGCTCTCGTGCCTTTTCCAAATACTGTTGCATTCGAGTCTCTCGAGCGATGTAAGTCCCCTACATCTAATTTACTACCAGTTGGGAGTCGCTGTTGATTACGATTTGCTCGATTGAGAGTTCTCGTGCGATTTATAGTCCTACAATGACAGCTTCATACTCTGCTTCATTGTTAGTTATAGGATAACATTTAATAGCATGTCGTGTCTTCTCACCCGTGGGTGATATTAAGACTATGCCTATGCCGGCGCCTTTTACATTGGAAGAGCCATCAGTAAATAGGGTCCATAGACCTGTATTAGCATCGTTAAAGAGTTGTAACTCCTTTTCTACTTCAGGAATAATGTTATTACTAAAGTCAGCAACAAAATCAACTAATATCTGAGACTTAATTGCAGTCCTAGGCTGATATATTAATTCATGCTCACTTAATTCTATGGCCCACTTGGCTAATCTTCCTGACAATTATTGCTTATGCAAAATATTTCTTATGAAGTCACAACAGTGATTGGATGACATTGAAAATACAGTCGTAATTTTCTAGATGCCATTATTAAAGCTAATGCTAACTTCTCTAGATGTGGATATCTAGTTTCAGCATCTAGTAAAGTTTTGCTTACATAATAAATAGGAGATTGTTTACCTTTATCTTCTCTTACCAATACTGCACTTACAGCAATTCCTGAGACGACTAAGTAGATGTACAATCTTTCCCCTTCTTTTGGCTTCGATAGCAACAGAGGTTTCGATAGATAAGCCTTCAGATTCTTGAGGGCCTGATGACATTCTTCAGTCCATTCGAACTGATTCTGCTTTTTGAGGACTGCAAAGAATTTAAAACTTTTTTTGGAAGACCTGGAAATAAATCTTCCAAAAGCTGTTATTCTCCCCGTTAGTCTTTGAACTTCTTTTTTATTCGTTAGTGTATTAGGTATTTCTTCTATAACTTTAATTTGAGGGGGATTTACCTCTATTCCTCTGTTTGATACAAGGAAACCCAAAAATTTACCTGATTGTACACCGAAAGCGCATTTTTCTGGATTCAACATCATGTTATACCTGCGTAAAATGTCAAAGGTAATAGATAGGTGCTGGAAATGGTCTTCCGCCCGTGTTGATTGTACTAGCATATCATCGATGTAAACTCCATCGTTTTTCCCAGATGTTCCTGGAAAATCTTAGTCACTAGCCTTTGATAGGTGGCTCCAGCGTTTTTTAAGCCAAAAGGCATGACCTTATAGAGTAAGTCCCGATGTTCGTAATGAAGGAGGTTTTTTCCTCGTCTGAGGGATTAATCTGATTATAACCAGAATATGCATCTAGAAAGCTTAATAATTCATGACATGCAGTAGCATCAATCGTTTGATCTATATGTGATAATGGGAATGAATCTTTGGGGCATGCTTTATTTAAATTAGTATAATCTATGCATACCTTCCATTTGCCATTCTTTTTTGGTACCACCACAGTGTTATCTAACCAGTTAGGGTACGTTACCTATCGTATCGAACCAATTTTCAAGAGTTTTTATACCTCTTCGTCAATCACTTGGTTCTTGAATGGTCCTTGCTTTCTTTTTTTATGCTTAACAGGTACGAAGGATGGATTTTCATTTAGTTTATGAGTCATCACTTCTGGTGGAATACCTGTCATATCCGAGTGGGACCACGCAAAGCAATCTGCATTAGCCTTTAAATAATCAATTAACGTACCTTTTTGACCGGGGCTCAGCCTCGTGCCTACATACACCTTCCGTTCAGGTTTTTGTTCAAAAATGGAACAACTTCGAGCTCTTCCATAGTTGTTTTGATGTGTTCGTCTTCTTCCGGTTCATGAATGACGTCAGGTCTGGATTCTATATCTATGTGATCCAACGCGTCTTTCGTGGTGACTGGATTCACTTTCTCGTGGGTATCTCTTCTCGTACCTATCTGAACATTTACTTTTGTCGTACCTGTTTGGTCAAAATATTTTCGTACCTATTTGGCCGGTGACATTTGTTTGAAAGATTTCTCTATTTTTCGGTTCTTCCGTCTCTTTTTTGTTATAGAGTGCCACGAAATTTATATTTCTGGAGATCTGTTAATCACCTCTAATTTGTCTGATTCCCCATTCTGTGGGGAATTTAATTACCTGGTGTAAGGTGGATGGTACTACTTTCATGTCGTGGATCCAAGGCTTTCCCATAATCACGTTATAAGCCATGTCAGTATAAATGACTTGGAATTTGGTGTTCTTGGTTATTCCCTCCGCGTAGGTGGTAAGTTTGATCTCTCATTTGGTTATCATCGTAGAGTTATCAAACCCCGATATGGCTCGTGCCTTTGGGATCACCGGATTTCCCATGAGCATTTCTTCCACCACTCTTAACAAGATGATATTGATTGAACTACCTGGATCAATCAACACTCTTTTAAGGTTAGTGTCATGAATGAGTAAGGATCAGCATCATTATGGGGAAGCATTAGTCCGCCAAAATCTGCATCGTCAAAGGTTATGTCATCTTAATCTGGATTTTCTCGAATCCGTTTTTCGTGGGTAATTGTGACCTTTGAGGCTAATTCGCAAACTATTCCATTCACTTCCTCTCCTCCATGTATCACGTTGACGGTTCTTTTTGGAGAAGGAGGTTTCGGGGGCTCCTTCATGTTCTTCATATATGCCTGTTTACCTTTATCACTAAACAATTATGTTAAATAGCCCTGTTTCAATAAGTGTTCTATTTCACCTTGTAAAAATCTGCAATCTGCAGTCCTGTGTCCATGATCATTATGGAACTCACTCCAGAAATCTGGGTTTCTCTTATTTTGGTTTGACCGCATTGTTTTGGGCCATTTAACCTTATCTCCCATATTTCTTAATATTGAAACAAGTTCAGGAGTACTTACATTAAAGGTATGATCCCCAATTCGTGCATTACCTCTAGGTCGTTCATCTCGATCCTTTCTGGATCTAGATGCGGATAAGCCTACATCCCTGCTTGGTGGTCTAGAATCTTACCTAGTATTTTCAAACCTAGGGCGAGTTTCGCATCCCGATGGTCCTAAGTAAGGATCGTACCTGTTTTAATCCAATCTCTTATATGATTCGGATCGCCTGGATCTGGAATGATCTTCGTCTTTCGATCGAGCAATGATATCTTCTTCTATTCGAAGTTTAGTATTGTACCTGTTATATACATCATTCCACGTTGTAGCTGGGAATTCCCTCAAATTTTCTTTGAGTCTCCTCGTGGCTTCTGAGCTTTTGTCGTTTAGATTACTCGTGAATGCCATGGCTTCCCAATTATCAGGTACTCTAGGTAATTGCATTCTTTCTCGTTGGAACCTGTCTATAAATTCACGGAGTAGTTCCGTGTCTCCTTGCTTGATTTTAACTATGTCCTCCATTCTTTTCTCGACTTTTTGTGCACCAGAGTGTGCTTTTATGAAAGAATCTACAAGCTCAGCAAAAGAATCAATAGATTTTTCAGGGAGAAGAGAATACCAGGTTAGGGCTCCTTTAGTAAGTGTTTCCCCGAATCGTTTGACAATGACTGATTCAATCTCTTGTTTCGTTAAGTCGTTTCCCTTTACTCCGGTGGTAAAAGCAGTCACATGGTCGCGTGGGTCAGTTTTTTCATCATACTTAGGAGCGTCAGGCATTTTAAACTTCTTGGGTATAGGCAAGGGTGCTGCACTTGGTTTCCAAGGTTGTTGAGAGTATCTATCAGCATCAATGCCCTTGATAACAGGTGGTACTCCAGGAATTTCCTCGATTCGATCGTTTTGTTCCTTCATCTGTTTCTATATGGTTAGCAGTAAATTTTGTAATTCAGAATTATTAGTCATACCTGGTCTCGCTTTGAGAGATTCGTTAAGAGTGTCACCCCTTGCTGAGTTTGCCAACCCAGACTGAGGATTTTCCATGGTGAAAGTATTGTTTGGAGGTATTGTTAGCGATGCAGGTGGTGCCGCCGTAGTCCCCTTGAAAATTCTTGCAAAGCTTGTCCCACGTACACCACAATAATTTGCTTTATTCGATCTTGTTCTACCGTTTGTTCATTGTTATTGCGGTTGTTATCAGCTTTTCCCGGGTATGGTTCCATTGAACCACGTGGGGTTCCTTGAGGTGATGGAACTGGGGTTCCATTCCTCTGCTGGTTGTTGTCGTTGGAGTTCGACATAGTTTAGAGGATATCAATTGAAAATCAAATTAAGATTATCAGATTCCCATTAACGGAACCAATTTGTTTAACCAAAGAATTAGATCCTTTGACCAAAGCTATTTTTAGGATGAACGCGGGTTACTGATAATCAAGGAAATATGATTAAATAAAGAAGAATAAATAAAAAGCAATAGTATGATGTTCAGAAAGTAAAATGTATTATATTCGAAGTCTTGCCCCCCTTTACAAGTTACATTCCCCTCCTTTATATAGGGGGTTTCTTAATATAACGTCTTCTTCTTTCAATGATCGTCCATTAATGACTAATTATTACATTAATGAGGCGTTATAAAGGATAATCGTAACTGTTGTATGAAGGTTACATAACGTATGAATCATTAATTGAGGATTCCAGAATCTTCCCATAGCTTAGTCTGGATTCATTCTAACCATGTCTCTTTCCTTTCTCAATCGGGTTGAGTTACCCGTGGCTGATTACCTCGTCGGTTTATTGATCCGCGACTCTTTGTTCCGTACCTCTTTATAGAATCACATCCAGCTATCGCGTTTTCCTTGGTCCACGTAGCTGGCTAAGTTGTCATGATTCACCTTACGTGTGAAACTCTTTTTTACCAATACAAACGATATACTCGATCTACCATAATAGCATCCCCCATCGGTGTAGACACATAAATAGGAACACTCAAGGGCTCACAGGGCACATTCAAATACGAGGCAAAATAGGATTAAACATACAAATAAGTAGACCCCGGATCAAACAAAACTGAAGTAGCACTATCACAGACTGAGATGATACCTATAATAACAGCGTCAGAGGACTTTGCCTCGGGTCTAGCTGGAAATGCATATAGTCGGGGCTGGGCCCCGCCACCTTGAACCACACATGTGGGAGGACCTCCACCTCTAGCAGGCTGACCTTCACCTCTAGCAGGCTGACCTCCACCTCTAGCCATCTGTCTTCCACCTCTAACATTCAGGCCTCTACCTCTAATTACATGACCCCTACCCCTTGCCGGCTGGGCAGGTGGTACTTGAACTGGTGCCTGAACTATAGCACGAGAACCTTGCTACTGAAACTGATTACCTGCATAATACGGAAAATCCCTCTGAATATGCCCATGTTCACCACACTCGAAGCACCCATGTTGAAATGTATGCTGACCCGGATGAATCAGGTGGCCACGCGAAACACTCTGCAGAGGAGGTGCTCTAATAGGAGCTGAAGGATCACTATAAACTGGCTGAGCAGAAGGAGGCAAATAAGAACCACGACCCCGTGAAGTACCATGGGAAACCTGTAGTGCTGAGTGGAATGGCCTGGAAGAATGGCCTTGGCTAAATGAAGTCCCGCCTCCTGATGAGGCGCCACTGAAAACACTGGAATGGTGAGGTATCTTGTCTAACCCCTGACCTCCCATCCCAAGAACTGACTCAACCCTCCTAGCTATATTAGCTGCATCCTGAAGAGAAATATCGGACCCTGTTTCCTTGGCCATCTGAAACCTAATGGGCTGAGCAAGGCCATCAATAAACTGTCTTACCCTCTCCCTCTCTGTGGGCAATATAAGAATAGCATGTCTAGCCAGATCCACAAAACAAGTCTCATACTGAGTCACAGTCATGTTACCCTACTGAAATTGCTCAAATTGACGACGCTTATCCTCTCGAGTAGTGACAGGTAAGAACTTCTCCAAAACGAGATGAGAGAACTGATCCCAAGTCAAAGTAGGTGATCCAGCAAGCTTAGTCAACAAATAGTCCCTCCACCATTGCTTGGCAGAACCAGTCATCTGAAAAGACGCGAAATCGACCCCATTGGTCTCCAAATACCCATATTACGTAGAACCTCATGACAACTATCCAGATATTCATGTGGATCCTCTAAAGTAGCACCACTAAAATGGACAGGAAATAGCTTAATGAACCTGTCAAGTCTCCACAGAGCATCGGTAGTCATAGCTGCCCCAGTAACGGGCGGTACTACTACAACTGGCGGAATTACCCCAACTAGATTGGCTATTGGGGTTTGAACCTGAGGAGTAGTCTGAACTGGAGTGTGGGTAGTAGGAGTCGGGACCCCTCCTCCAGCCTGAGATATCGTTGCAGCAACAGGGAATATGCCCGTCTGGGCCACACTCTCCGTAAGGCCCACTAAATGGACCAAAGCATCCTGAAGAACTGGGGTAGCAATAAACCCCTCGGGAACCTGAGTTGGTCCCGCTGGAACAGTCTGAGCCGGAACCCCTTCATCAATCTCAATCTGGGGTCCCACAGCCGGGGCTGTTGCCTGAGAAACGGGTTGAGCCCTGCCTTTGCCTAGGCTTATGGCGTGGCCTCGACCTCTACCCCTAGTAGGAGCTGCTGCTGCTGGAGGACCGAAATTCTGATCAGCGGAAGATGAAGCACGTGTCCTCGCCATCTGCGAGAGAGTAGAAGAATCTAGTCAGTATTTGGGATACAAGAATCGCACGATAGAGTAGAAATTAAAATGGAGTTGTTTCCTAACTCAATAGCCTCCGAGAGATAAGACCTAAGAAACCTAGTGCTATGATACAAACTTTTCACGACCCAAATTCCCAACTTTAGGGACCTTGATGGCGCCTAACACCACACTTGATAGGCAAGCCAATGTTAGAATTTGAGTATCTAATTCCCATTGATTATTTTATTAAGCACCAATTAATAAATTTAAAATAAACTAAATGTAGATAACTTCCACAGATAAAAATACTAAACAATTAAATAAAAACGAACCCACGAGCTAATTATATAAATATATCTAGAACTACCCCAGAGTCTTGTGTCACAATGCACGAACTACTAAAGAATACTACAAATACTGGGCAGAAAGAAATAGTATAACTGTTCTGAATACAATAAAACAGCGTATGTAAAATATGAGAAGACTCTCGGGATCTGCGAACGCCGGCAGATGTACCTTGTGTATCCAAATGAATAGGAAAGCTGCTCGAACTAGCTCTATTGATGACCGGTACCTGGATCTGTGCAAAAGAGCACAGAGTGTAGTATCAGTACAACTGACCCCATGTACTGAGTAACTGCCGAGCCTAATCTCGACGAAGTAGTGACGAGGCTACGACGGGGATTTAACAATATAAAATGTAACAATATTATATAAAGCAAGAAAGAAATCTAAACAAACAAATAAACAAGTACTGCAATAACAATGAAATAACTCAACCGCCTTTTTCAGGCCTCAGCTATAACCAACTCTCAAGTAAATTTCCAAGTTTCCAAACCTTACTTTGAAATAATCACAGGTGCTAAATATAATGAAAATTGTAGAGCCAATCAAGAGTTTCCAAATCATTTAAAGTAAAAACAAAATCAGTAAAAACATCATTATTCCCCATTTTCACAGTCATGTTGCAGCGTGCAACCCGATCCCACCAATTCACAATATCACAATCAATTATGCACCATTATCACACCAATTTATTCACCCTTATCACACTAATTTTTGATTCAAAAGTTTCAAACGGAAAACAATGTAACCCGTAAACTTTAAACAGCAACAATGTAAATAGTCAAGAAACCGACATGAATATATATATATATAATCCCAACATAGTGTCAAACTGCTCAACATTTTTGTTCCCCAAGAGAACCAAATACACAACCAATATTCATCCAAAATAACCAAATAATATTTAACAGCAAAGTAATGGGGCCTAGTACTCATGGAAACAATAACTAACAAAGAACAATTAAGACCGTGATTAATTAAATTGGGAACGGGGGGAGGATCATGTTTAACAGGCCATTTGGGTGGTGCATAGATACTTTTCACATCACCTATACACCACGCCCATGCATTTCACATAGCAAACAAGTGGGGAGTCATATTCCCTCAAGTCAAAGTTAGACCAAACACTTACCTCAATTTCGCAGGCCACTCATTGCTCAATTACTGCTTTTCCTTTTGAATTCACCTCTAACTTGCTCGAATGTAATCATAATTAATTCAGTATCATCAATCTATGCTAAAGGAACTACTTTAATTTGATATAAAAATTAATTCGGGCCCGCTTGGTCTAAACTCGGGGTTCGGACCAAATTACGTTTTTCCATTCACCCACGACCCCAAATATGCTATTAGTTTCAAAATCAGACTTCAATTTGATATAAAATTTTGATTTTTACAAAATTCCTTAGTTCTACTCAAACCCTCAATTTTTACCATGAAAATTCCTAGTTTTTGCTTGAGAAGTGATGAAAAACAGTAAGAAATTGAAAGAACAAAGTTTAGAATTGATTACCTATGACTTGGGGATGATAATTGTTGAAGAAAATCACCTCGAAAATATGGTGAAAACGAAGGTCTCCCGGTTTTTAAAAGGGTATTTATATTAGATGGATAGGGAACCTATGCGTTCGCACCCAATTGGATGCGTTTGCATAGGGTAAGGGGGATGGGCCTTCGCGATCGCGGGACAACCAGTGCGTTCACATAGAACACTGGTCCTCCCTCCCCCAGGCCCACTTTAATGAAACGCGATTGCACAGTGTGCAATGCGTTCGCACAGCTTATCCCAGTCAACGGTTCGCGATCGCAGCCTATGAGTCGCGTTCGCACAGGGTAAATGACCTCCCCCCCCCCCCCCCCCCCCGCCAGGTTCAAATTAGGCTATGCGTTCGCGGGGCCCAAACCGCGTTCGCATAGCACATGGAGGAGGTCCACACAGTGAGACTCTATGTGTTCGCGACTAAGGCAATGCGGACGCATAGGGTAAAATTCTGAACACCAGAAATGAAAAACCAGCAACTCTTTTTAAGTATAAAACACCCGGTGGCCTATCCGAAACTTACCCGAGCCCTCAGGACTTTAAACAAAACATGCACGCAAGTCTAAAAACATCATACGGACTTGCTCGTGTGATCAAATCATGAAAATAACATGTAATTCTATGAATTAAACCCCAAAACTCATCATTTTCAACAAGAACTCTTAAAGTTCATAATTTCTCAACCGGATGTCCAAATCACATCAAACGAACTCCGTTTTTCACCAAATTTCACTGTTAACATTTTAATATCATAACAAATATGTACCGGGCTCCGGAACTAAAATACGGGTCCAATATTAATGATTTCAAATAATATTTCTTTTCTTTAATTCATAAATATTTCAGCAAAACAATGTTTTTCAAAAATTGATTTTTAAGGCTTGGGACCTCGGAATTCATTTCCGGGCATACGCCCGAGTACCATATTTTATTGCGGACCTCCCGGGATCGTCGGAACACGGATCCGGTTCCGTTTACTAAAAATGTTGACCAAAGTCAACTTTTATCAAATTTAAAATCTAGAAATTACTATTTCTCATATTTTCACATAAAAGCTTTCCGGTTTCATGTCCGAGCTATGCACGCAAATCGAGGTATTTAAAATTTGTCTTTTTATGGTTATTAATCATGGAACGAAATCTATATTTATAAAATGACCCTTTGGTTCATCACAGTCCACTTAACCCAATTACGCCTAATAGGTTTAAATACTCCTTTATAAAGCATATGAACATCATCATCCTAATAAAATTTATGCCTACTTAGATATATCCCATAAAAACCTCTCTTAAGGTAGTCCAAAAATATGCTTGACAATGAAATTATAAAAGATTGATCATGCATACATTTATAACATGTCTACCACATGTATCAAATAAGACACTTTTATGATATAGCCAATTATCAATTACAAATCTCATGGATTCTACAACATTGTAAGCTATTCAAAGAAGCACATAAATTCACAAGAAGGTTAGAAGAACCCACAATTCCCAAAATAAAAGTTTCAATACATTCAAGCTCATGATTATAACTTTCACCAATAACATTCTCAATGTCAGTTAAAGGATTCTAAACAATTGATAAAATTGTCACAAAAAGAGTCATAGATAAGCTCTTTAAAGAGTATTTCATCACTAACATCATAATAATCATGCATATCCTCTTTATTAGTATCAAATACTTTTACACACTCACAATAAACGTGACTATAAGAATGATTTCCTATCACACAACAATACTCATATTGTAGCAATTTATCACATGAAAACTCATTTCCAAGCCTCTTCTCATAAAATTTATGCCTTTTCCCACTAAGTTGGAACATATAATCATCTATGTCATACTCAATTTCTAAAGAAGGCAAATTACTCTTGCACTTGAACTTAGATATTATAGTTAATGACTTCATACGCATCTAAATATCATCATCTACAAAAATTATAAAGTCACCAACATAAGAAACAAGAGTATAGTTCATTACCTCCAAAAATACCTTAGGTGTTCTAGAAAAGCCAAGAATGTGAATAAACCAATCATACATACCACACTTGGAGTTATTTATTAAGGGAACAACATCACCTTTTATTCTTTTATGCAATGGCTCTAACTTAGCAATTCCTTTAGGGAACTCCATGTTGTAAACTTGTAAATAAGGATCAAAATAGACAAAAGGTTCGACAACAAATAAATTAACCAAGCTTTTATTATCCACCATCCAACAAGAATTGATTTCGCTAAATTCATGTTGGAATCCAATTGCATCCTTTGCCACCATCTCTTGCGTCTTACCTCCCATTTCAAAAGGTCTTTCAACACTTGGCTGCATAAAATCACAAGAACTAAAACAAGAAAGAGTTAATGGAGTAGGAAGTAAAGAAATATTTTTCTTGCTTACACTCTCTTTGGGTTTTATCACAAGACTAACTTTTTCCTTACCCTTAGACTCTTTTCTCTCACTAAAGTTTTTCTCTTTTTCTTGGCTCAAACCCTCTTGTTTTTCTCTCTCTAGCTCACAGACTTTTGTTATCTCATTGCCTTCTCTCTCTTCTGTCCTCTCAAGCTTACTCTCCCCCCCCCCCCCCCCCCCCCCCCCCCCTTGACATCTCACTCTCTTCACTCAGCACAACCTCTCCTTTTTCCTCTCTAGGGATGTCAACATGCACTCCCTTACTCCTCTCATTCTTTTCTCTCTCATATTTTTTCATATTCTCTTTAACAGTCTTTTTGTCTTCACAAATTTGTGAGGGAGTCAAAGGCCTAAGAATGATTTTCTTCCCGTTAACCTCAAAAGAGTATCTATTTTTTTTCCATGCTATATGAAGCTCTTCTATAAACATACCATGGCTTTTCCAACAAGATATGATAATTATTCATGGGAATCACATCACGCCCGATTGCATCCTCATACCTTCCAATAGAGAATAGTGATAACACTCTTTTATCTACCTTTACTCCTCTCAACATGTAGGGTTCAATATGCTCAACACAATGCAATTTCAATTTATCAACCATATAAGTTCTAATAGAGTTATAGCCAAACTCTTTGTCAATCTAAGGGCACAAGTCGCAGACATCACTTTAGCTCTTGTTTGAAAAATAACATTACCAATGTCTTCCTTCCATTCGGTATATTGTAAGTTCGACTTTTCAAGTTGTTGAGTCATACCTCGCCTCCTTTCACTATAACTACTTGTTTGAAACATCTAGAAGAAAAATTAGAAGAATTATATCTCTCTCAAATTTGGCTTTTTCCTTCTAATACTCTCACCTCCCTTGGCTCTTTTCACTCAAAGAAACTCTTTGTTGTTAATCTATAGATTTATTAATAAACCTTACTAGTCACAACCCTTAGTAATAAGCATATGGAGTTTAGAAAAAGAAAAGGAAAATGGAAGACCAAACCTAGAAAGAATAGGAATTGGTTAGTTCAAAAAGAAAAAGGAAAAAATTTTATAAACCCAAAACCCACAAGAATAAGGAAAGAAGTTACCTTAATCTTCAAGAACTAGGACCCCCTCTTCTTGATTCATTTCTTGACTTGGAAACCAAATAATACTTGAATTCTAAAATTAATAATGAGCTAACACTTTTTTTTGGTTGATTTTTGTTTTTTTTTGTTTTTGTTTTTTTTTTTCTCAAGAACCTCGCAAGATTATTAAGATTGAAATCTTGATTAGCCGATGCTCTGATACAACTTGATAACAACAAAATAGGGGTCCAAGAATTGCTAAATAAAAACAAGAAATGTGCGGAAACTAAAAAAAATAAAGAAACAAAAAAAGACGGAAAATTAAAGATTGATTGAATTCAAGAAAGAATTTCTTGAATTCAAGAAGTCTATTATTGAAGTTGAATTCTAACAACAACAATTAGCTAACGAAGAACTAATCGCCTTTGGTAGAGACTTAAAATTAAGAGATAGATTGTGAAACCCGACACTTAAGAATAACAAGAACAACAGTAAGCCTAAACTTATCACCTTTCTTGAATACCTAGAAGTGATCTAAGATTTCGAAATAATTTAATCTTACCACCTTAATTTGAGTCTTGAAGGTTGAAGAATAAATACAAGAGTACCCCTTTAAACAGAGAGTGGGTCACGAAATTGTACCTAAAAATAAGGAAATAAAGTCCTAAACTACTTTGGACAACAAGTCCAACTACCTTAGGAAAAGGAAAATACTAGGAAGCAAAAACCAAGTCATTCTTGGAAAGTACTTCCAACAATCTTAGGAAAAGGAAAACATAACCTTAACTAACTAGGGAAGCAATAAATATAGTCCCCTAATATGAAAATATGTCCCAAACCAATCTTGGATGGAATCATGAAAATCTGGAATTTTTGAAGGAACTTTGCAAGCAACTAGGCACCAACTTGCACTCAACATCTAGCACTACTATTGTATCCTTCTTGGACATCAAGTAAGTCCTCTTCAGGCTATAAAAACGTGGCTTTATGTAGGACTTCATGGGCTGCAACTTGGGACACATTTTAGGTGCCAAATTGGTCCAACAGTGGCCTGATTTGGACTTTCTTGAGAGGATGTTTTTTGGGATCTAATCCACCTCTTCTTGGACATGAATTTGGGACATAAAATAATTATAACGCATATATAACTCATATCCTTTATCCTTATTGTTGTTCTTGTTATTCTAAATGGTCGAGTTTCACAATCAATCTCTTATTTTTAAATCTCTACCAAAGGCGATTAGTTCTTCGGCTAATTGTTGTTGTTAGGATTCAACTGCAAAAATAGATTTCTTGAATTCAATAAACTCTTTCTTGAATTAAATCTATATTTAATTTTCCGTCTTTTTTTTTGTTTCTTTATTTTCTTTTAGTTTCCTCACGTTTCTTGATTTTTTTAGTAATTCTTGGACCCCTATCGAGATGAAGAGGGTAATGAGGAAGAAATTTGTGCCATCACACTTTCAAAGAGATCTATAACAACGTCTTCAAACTTTGAGGCAAGGGTCCATGTCTGTAGATGAGTACTTTAAGGCTATGGATATGGCTATGATCCAAGCTAATTGTATGGAGAAAGAGGAGGCTACAATGGCTAGGTTTTTGAATGGTTAATATAAGGAAATAGCTCATGTAGTCGAATTACAACAATATGTAACTTTAGATGAGTTAGTTGAATTAGTTGTGAAGGTAGAAAGAAAAAACAAAAGGAGACATCAATCTAGCTCATGGAGAAGCCGGCCAACTGCTATTCCAAAGAAGCAATGGCCAAAATATGAGGAGACACCTACTCTTAAATTCCATGAAGACAAGGGCAAGTGCAAATTAGAATCCAAGGATGGGGGTAAGCCTTTTATGCCAAAAACTTCTACTTCTACTTCTTCTATTCAATGTCTCAAGTGTCAAGGGAGAGGGCATAAGTCTTATGAATGCCCAAGTAGAAGTTACATTCTAATCAAAGAGGATGGGGGATATGAGAGTGAAAAAAGTGAACCAAGTGAAGAACAAGATGAAAACTTTGTAGAGGGTGAAGAAGGAGAAGAGATGGAGTACATTGATAGTGGGGTGAATTTTGTGATTAGGAGGCTTATGCACATTAATTCGGGACACTCTAATGAAGAACAAAGGGAAAACATATTCCATGCCCGGTGTGAGATTAAAGATAAAATTTGTTCTATGATAATTGATAATGGGAGTTGTGATAATGTTGTGAGTGCATATTTGGTGGAAAAGTTAGGGTTGGAATGGATGAAGCACCCTAGACCTTATAGGTTGCAATGGTTCAATGATAGTGGAGAAGTAAAGGTGAATAAGCAATGCATGGTCTCCTTCAAGATTGGAAGGTACGTTAACGAAGTTCTATGTGATATGGTACCCATGCAAGCTTGTCATATCTTGTTGGGGCGCCCATGGCAGTATGATAGGAGTGTTTTTCATGATGGGAGGAAAAATATATACTCTCTTGAGCATAATGGCAAGAAATATATTCTTGCACCTTTAACTCCTTCCCAAGTGTATGAAGATCAAAAAAAGATGAAAGAATCAATTGGGAAACATGGGGAGGGATCAAAACAAGAGACTAAAAGGAAAGAAAAAGTGAGGTGTGAGGAGAGAGAGGGCAGCAAAGAGAGAAAGGAAAAGTGTCACGACCCGATTTACCCCCCAAAAGGTATAGAAAAAATGAAGTCTGGAGTGGAAGGTGACTCGAAGGACTCTGCGGACGCGATAGAATTACCTCTCGGTCTCCTCAAAGCTGCTGCTCGGACCCCTAGCCACGAAACGAAGTGCTGGTACCTGGATCTGCACATGGAAAACATGCACAAGAAAGGGCATTAGTACTCCACAATTGGTACCCAATAAGTGCCAAGCCTAACCACAGTCAAGTATTGACAAGGTCAGGTTAAGGCTCTACTGGATGTTTATAGCAAAAACAGTTTAAAATTTAACAAAGAGAGATAATAAGCTAAGGCAAAACAGTAGAAAGATGAACAAAAAGAAAATAGCAATAGGGAGCCCTCGGCTCAGCACAACGTATATCATAGTAATAAATATGTCATGCAGTACAGGGGGAAAACTCCCGGAATATTGTCTGTAGTCCCAATTTAAATATGCAATGCAGTACAGGGGGAAAGCTCCCGGAATCTCGTCCGTAGTCCCAATTTAAATATGCAATGCAAATGAATACCGGATAACAGTTTATTCAAAAGGTTTAGTAAAAATCACAGACAAGAATACAGATAAACTACCTAAACATGGTGCAAACAGTAACAAATAGGGGAAACTCAAGTAAGACAAGTAGACATGCTCCTTCCTAAGCTAAACTACACAGTTAGTACATGAAACAGTGAAATTGGGATAAAATGATTTAAGTCATGAAAGGAAAAATTGAGTTTTAGTAACTATGGCCCATGTACGCACACGTCACCTCACGTACACAGCGCCCATATAACAAAACAGTATCAAAAAACCTAAGGGGAAGTCCTCAACACAGAGTTAGGCAAGCCACTTACCTCGACTATGCTAATCAATTCAAAACCACGCTCTTGCCACGAGTATCCGAATCTGAATGGCCCAAATCTATTCAATTCGATTGCATAATGTAAATATCATTTTAAGGAATCAAAATAGCTAATAAGTTCGAAGCTAATACGCGAAATTAGGAAAATTTCCCAAAAAGTCCCCCGGGCCCACGTCTCGAAAACGGATAAAAATTACAATTTCCTAAAACCCATTCACTCACGAACTCACTCGAACAAGAATCATCTAAATCTGAGGTCAAAATCTCCCTAAATCCTCCGATTTTTACTTGGAAAACTTTCATCCCATTTTCATGATTTTTCATCCAAATTCATTGATTAGATTGAGTAAATTGCTAGAGATTAATGATATACAAGTGAATTAAGGTTAGAAATCATTACTATGAAGCTTCTCTTCAAAACCAACTAAAAATCGCCAAAACCCGAGCTCAAAATCGTTTTAGGAGATATGAATTTCAAACCCTCGGATTTTTGTATAAAAAGTCCAGGGATTTTGCACCTGCGAATCTTGGACCGCACATGCGGAAAATACATCGCAGGTGCGAAAACTCACTTAACAAGTCTAGGGCTACACCTGCGGTCAATTGGCCGCATCTGGGTCCCGCACCTGCAGAACCTAGACTTCACCTGCGACCACTGGCAACCCCTGACCAAATTCTGCATCTGCGAACCCAACCTCCGCACATGCGTGTCCGCACCTGCGGTTCCTCGTCCGCAGGTGCAAAACACCAGAACCAGCAATGGTTAAGATGTGCACCAAGTTCCAAAATCACCCGTTGAGCATCCGAAACATCCCCGAGGCCCCCGAGACCTTAACCAAACTTACCAACCAATTCTAATACCTCATTCAAACTTAGTCGAGCCTTCAAAACATAATCTATAACATCAAAATCGCCCATTATGCATGGATTCAAGCCTAAGAACTTATGAAATTTCAAATTCCAACACTGATGCCGAAACAAGACAAAACTAGTCCGAATGACCTCAAATTTTACGCATGGGTCATAATTGACATTAAGAACCTACAGCAACTCTCGGAATTCCATTCCGAGCCCGATATCAAAATTTCACCTATCAGCCGAAATCGTCGAAATTCCAACTTTCGCCAATTCAAGCCTAAATTTACTACATACCTCGAAAAGACATTCCGAACACGCTCCTAACCCCGAAATCACCCAACGGAGCTAACGGAGTCGACGGAATTCCATTTTGGATCCGTCTTCACACAGTTCCAACTACGACCCGATTTCTAAAGCTCAAACTCACATATAAGGACTATGTGTCCAAAAACTTTCCGAAATTCACAACTCAACGTTCCGACAAGTCCTAACAATAGAAATAGACACGAGAAAAGCAGTTATTAGGGGATCAGGGTGCTAACTCTCAAAACGTCCGACCGGGTCGTTGCATTCTCCCTCTATTAAGAAAAGCGTTCATCCTCAAACGAGTTTAGAGACATACCTGAAGCTGTGAAAAGATAAGGGTACTGACTGCGCATATCCTGCTCGGTCTCCCAAGTCGCCTCCTCGACCGGATGATCCCTCCACTGAACCTTCACTGATGCAATATTCGTTGACCTGAGCTTTCTGACTTGTCTATCCAATATAGCTATTGGCTCCTCAACATATGACAAATCCTTGTCCAACTGGACTGAAATCCAAAACATGAGTTGGGTCGCCGTGATACTTTTGGAGCATAGAGATGTGGAATACCGGAGTAACTCCTGCTGGGTTGGGAGGCAAGGCAAGCTCATAAGCAACCTCCCCAACCCGCTGCAACACCTCAAAAGGGACACTGAATCTCGGACTCATATTACCCTTCTTCCCAAACCTCATGACGCCCTTCATAGGCGATACTCGAAGCAAAACCTGATCACTAGCCATAAATGCCAAATCATGAACCTTCCGGTCCACATAACTCTTCTTCCTGAACTGAGATGTGCGAAGCCTCTCCTGAATCACCTTCACCTTGTCCAGGGCATCCTGGACCAAATATGTACCCAACAATCGGGCCTCGCCCGGCTCAAACCATCCCACTGGAGACCTGCACCGTCTACCATACAAAGCCTCATACGGCGCCATCTGAATGTTGGACTGGTAGCTGTTATTGTAAGCAAACTCTGCAAGTGGCAAGTATCGGTCCCATGACCCTCTAAAATCCATCACATAGGCTCGGAGCATATCCTCAAGAATCTGAATCGTGCGCTCGGACTGTCCGTCTGTCTGGAGGAATATGTAGTCAACACTGGAATGAAATGGGCTAATTTGGTCAGCCGATCCACAATCACACAAATAGCATCAAACTTTCTCAAAGTCCGAGGAATTTCAACCACAAAGTCCATGGTGATCCGCTCCCACTTCCACTCTGGAAGCTCAATCTGCTGAAGTAACCCTCCCGGTCTTTGATGCTCACATTTGACTTGCTGACAGTTGAGACACTTGGCTACAAGCTCCACTATATCGTTTTTCATCCTTCGCCACCAATAGTGTTGTCTCAGATCCTGGTACATATTCGCGTTACCCGGATGAATGGAATACCGCGAGCTATGGGCCTCCTCAAGAATCAATTCCCGAAGCCCATCTACATTGGGCACACAGATACGGCCCTGCATCCTCATCACGTCATCATCACCTATAGTCACATCCCTGGCATCACCTCACTGAAACCTGTCCTGAAGAACCGAAAGGTTGGGATCATCATATCGGCGCTCTCTGATACGATCATAAAGAGAAGATCGAGAAACCACACAAGAAAATACCCGACAAGGCTTAGAAAGATTCAATCTCACGAACTGACTAGCTAAGGACTGAACATCCAAGGCTAAGGGCCTCTCAGCTACATGAAGATATGCCAAACTTCCCAAACTCTCCGCCCGGCGACTCAAGGCGTCGATCACCACATTGGCCTTCCCCTGGTGGTATAATATAGTGATGTCATAATCCTTGAGTAACTCCAACCACTTACGCTGGCGCAAATTGAGGTCCTTCTGCTTGAATATGTGCTGCAAATTCCGATGATCAGTGAAAATCTCACAGGAAACATCGTATAAATAATGATGCTATATATTCAGGGCGCGAACAATCGCTTCCAACTCGAGATCATGAACTGGATAGTTCTTCTCATGCACCTTCAACTGTCTGGACGCGTAGGCAATCACCCTATCGTCCTGCATCAACACCGCTCCAAGGCCAATCCTCGAAGCATCACAATAGACTATATAGGACCCTGAACCCGTAGGCAATACCAACATCGGAGCTGTATTCAGGGTTTTCTTGATCTTCTGAAAGCTCTCCTCACACTCCTCAGTCCACCTGAACGGAGCACCATTTTGGGTCAATCTGGTCATAGGTGTTGCAATGGATGAAAATCCCTCCACAAAACAGCAATAGTACCCAGCCAACCCAAGGAAACTGCGGATCTCAGTAGCTGAAGATGGTCTAGGCCAATTCTGCACCGCCTCCACCTTCTATGGATCTACCTTGATCCCATCACAAGACACCACATGTCCTAAGAATGCCACAGAATCAAGCCAAAATTCACACTTAGAAAATTTGGCATATAACTTCTTCTCCCTCAAGGTGTGAAGCACAGTCCTCAAATGCTGCTCATGGTCCTCCTGGGACCGAGAATATACCAAGATGTCATCAATCAACATAATGACAAAAGAATCAAGATAAGGCCGAAACACGCTATGCATCAGGTACATAAAGGCTGCTGGGGCATTTGTCAGCCCAAATGACATAACAAGGAACTCATAGTGGCCATATCTGGTCCTGAAGGCAGTCTTCGGGATGTCCGGCTCCCGAATCCTCAACTGATGATAACCCGAACGCAGATCAATCTTGGAGAACACCCTAGCACCCTGTAGATGGTCGAATAAATCATCAATGCGAGGCAATAGGTACATGATCTTCACTATAACCTTATTTAGTTGTCGGTAATCAATACACATACGCATTGAACCATCCTTTTTCTTCACAAACAATACCGGAGCTCCCCAAGATGATACACTGGGCCTGATGAAACCCTTATCAAGAAACTCCTATAACTATTCCTTCAACTCCTTTGACTTAGGAGGAGCCATGCGATAGGGAGGAATGGAAATAGGCTGAGTGCCCGGCAACAATTCAATGCCGAAATTAATATCTCTGTCGGGTGGCATACCCGGAAGATCAGCTAGAAAGACATCGGGATAGTCCCGCACAACTTGAACTGACTCAACTGAAAGGGTATTAACACTAACATATCTCACATAGGCTACATACGCATCACACCCCTTCTCCACAATCCACTGAGCCTTAAGAAGGGAAATGACTCGGCGGGGAGTATACTCTAAGGAACCTCTCCACTCTAACCTCGGTAAACCTGGCATAGCCAGCGTCACGATCTTAGCGTGACAATCAAGAATGGAATAATGGGGCGGCAACCAGTCCATGCCAAAGATAACATCAAAATCTACCATACCGAGTAATAACAGATCAGCTCTGGTCTCAAAACCACTGATAACAATCAAACACGACCGATATACGCGGTCCATAACAAGAGAATCTCCCACGAGAGTAGAAACATAAATGGGGGAACTCAAAGAATCCCGAGATATCCCCAGATGTGAAGCAAAATAAGAAGACACATATGAATACAAAGAGCCTGGATCAAATAATACGGATGCATCCCTATGACAAACAGGGACAATACCTGTGATGACCGAATCTGAAGCAGCGGCCTCTGAATGGGCTGGAAGAGCAAAGTACCTGGCCTGGCCTCCCTCTCTAGGGCAATCTCGACCTCCCCGACCTCCACCTCGAGTTGTCTGAGAAGGTGGGGCAGTAGCTGGGGCTGGAAGAATAGCTGGAGGACCCAGTGGAATACGTGGGACCTGATAGCTCTAAGGTGGTGCACCCCAATTAACTCTGGGTCAATCTCTGATCACATGGAGAGGGTCACCAACACTCAAAACAAACCCTCAGAGGACGTGGTGGCTGGTGCTGACTCTGAACTGGCCTTCTGGATAGGCCGGTGATAGAACCTCGAGCAGAAGGCACATAAGATACCGGTGGTTCATAATAAGGCTCCTGAGGTCTAGGAGAAGCTGGAATACCACTGGCTTCTGGAAGAGCTAAATTAACAGGGGGACTTACAAAACCCCTACCATAGCATGCTACTGGTGCACGAACTCCCGAAAAATGACAAGTCTCCCGAGACCTCTTGGCCTCTCTCTCCTCCCTGTCCCGGGCTAACATACTCTCAATCCTCCGAGCAATACTCACGGCCTGTTGGTAAGTGATATCTGCCTCCAACTCTCTGGCCATACTGGTCCGAATACTGAGGTGGAGGCCCTTAATGAAGCGTCGAACCCTCTCTTTGATCGTGACAACCAAAGCTGGTGCATGATGAGCCAAGTCACTGAATCGAACTGCGTATTCTGATATAGTCATGGTACCCTAGCGTAACTGCTCAAAATCTGCGCGCCGAGCATCCTTGAGGCTTTGACGGACAAACTCAAGTAAAAACATCTCATAGAACTGAGCCCAAGTAAGTGAAGCTGCCTCATCCGGGCTACTCAGCTCAAAGGCACGCCACCACTGATAAGTCGCTCCCCTCAGCTTGAAAGCGGTGAAAGAAACCCCACTCATCTCCACAATACCCATAGTGCGGAGAATATGATGACACTCCTCAAGAAAACCCAGAGCACCATATGAAGCTAGTCCGCTGAACTCAGGTGGGTGGTACTTCTTGTACCTCTCAAGTCGGAGCTTCTCTGCCTGAGAAGCAGCTACCCTAGCCTCATGCTGAGCTAGAGCTGCTAGAGGCATAGGAATATACTCTGGAACCCACCCAATATGGACCCTCTGCTCAAGAGTATGGGTTGCGGGAGTCTGTGTTCCTCCCCCGTCCTGGGATGTAGCTAGAGCTATCGGAAGTAGTCCCGCTTGAGACAGAGTGCTGAAAGCACTCATGAACTGAGACAATGTCTCCTGGGGGCTGGAGTAATAGTAGGGACCTCTTGTGCCCCTCCAATTGTAGTTGTTGGGGGATCCTCCGTCTCTGCTCTCGTTGGTGCTCAGGCTGCACCACGTGCTCGTCCTCTACCCCTGCCCCTGCCTCTGGCGGCTCTGGCTGGGGGCTCGGATGCCTGGTCATCAGTACATCCGGTACGGGTCCGCACCATCTATGAGCAAGAGTAGAATAGAGTTTTAGAATTAGGATGACAGTAACTAGCACGACAAAGGATTCCAAGAATGTTATTGTTCTTAACAGTTACATAGCCTCTCGAAGATAGATACGGACGTCTTTACACTGATCCGCGAGAATCTAATAAACCGGCTTGTGACTTGTGGCTCCTATGAACCTAGATGCTCTGATACCAACTTGTCACGACCCGGTTTATCCCCTGAAAGGTATCGTGACGGCACCTAGTCTCTACGACTAGGTAAGCCTAAATTTTCAGAAATAATATAATCAAATTAAATAAAGACAGAAAAGAACGTAGATAGATATAACATATCAGCTCAGCTCGTACAAAGTTTTACTCCCAAAACCCGGAATATCACATCAGTCACAAGATTTATCTAAAAATGCTCTATGCAATGTAAGGAAAAATATATGATAAATCTATCTAAGTCAGGAGTGGAAGGTGACTCAAAGGAATCTGTGGACGCGGCAGAATTACCTTTCAGTCTCCTCAAAGTTGCTGCTCGGACCCCTAGCCACGAAACAAAGTGATGGTACCTGGATCTGCACATGGAAAACATGCACAGGAAAGGGCATGAGTACTCCACAATTGGCACCCAGTAAGTTCCAAGACTAACCCCAGTCAAGTAGTGACGAGGTTAGGTTAAGGCTCTACTAGATGTTTATAGAAAAAACAGTTTAAAATTTAATAGAGAGAGATAATAAGTTAAGGCAAAATAGTAGAACAATGAACTAAAAGAAAATAGCAACAGGGAGCCCTCGGCTCAGCACAACGTATATCATAGTAATAAATATGCCATGAAGTACTGGTGTAACGACCCGTAGAATCCTTAACCAAAACGATGTCCAGTTAGATTCCCATGTTGATATAGCCGTAGAAATTCTTAGGTTCGGGCCTATTAGGAGTGAAAAGTACCCGCGGACTTAGAGGAAGAAAATTCGCGAAGGGATGCAGATCTGCAGTCCACTATGCGATCGCATATCAGGTATGCAGAACGCATAATGGCCGCATAGTTGGACAGTTTGCTGTTCATTTTGAGGGCAACTATGCGGCCCAAAATGCGATCGCATTTTGGGTATGCGGACCGCATAGCTGCCGCATACCTAGGCAGTTTACTTTTCTTTTTCGCCCAGTTAAGGCCAGCTACGCGACAGGTTTGTGGATCGCATAACCAAAATGCGATCGCATTGTGGGCCGCAAACCTGCGTCGGGGAACCCATTTTCTAAATTTTAAACCCCACCCCAGATCAATATAACACCTATTCCCCATCATTTTTAGCCATTTTTTTGATATATTAAAGTGAGTTAAGAGAGAGTTCTATAGAGAAGGTTCCCTATTCATCAAATTAATCTTCAATCACCACTCAAGGCTTGGGAGTAATCAACTAGAGTACCAATTCTTTCACTTTAAGAGGTATATTTCCAACACACCAACCTTGATTTCCAGATTTTAGCTAAAATGGGCCATGGATAGGATAGTTCATGGGAATAGGGATAGAGACCTTGCATGCATGTAATCAAGTAATCCTAATCTTATAAGGGAAATGGGTTAGAGTAATCTTTCACTCAAAGGGATCATGCAACCTTAATGAACCCATAATGTTTGATATAATGCTCAAAAGAGCTAGGGCCATGATCATTATTCCTAATTTTGGTTTCAGTTGTGCTACATTGTGGATTAGATTGAAGGTGCTAAAGGGTCAGGTAAATTGTGGTAGAAATTAAGGAAAACCCCAATTGAGGTATGTATGGCTAACTCTAATCTTCATAGAATGAACTCGACGGTGCTCAAATGTACGGTATGAGTTCCCTTGTTTGATTCCCTAAAGAATTGAGGGGTTCTATGTGTTAAGTCGGGAAACTCTTTCTTCCATGTTGTTCTAAGTTACTACCATGTCACTATGCTATTTGAAAGTATGAATTGTGATTATCATGCTCTTTCCTTTATGATGTGTACGAATCCTTATATATGTGTTGGTTCTAGTTGATATGGAAGATGAGTGTATGAACGGTTAAAGAGAGGAATGTTACATAACTGGCTAAATATGCCAAGTGCCAAGAACGGTATAATAAATGATGGGAAGAGATGTCAACTAGAGGATTAAATTGATATGGTTATGTCCCAGAGTGAGATGGCTTAGTATATCGGTCCGAGATCGGACTCCATGTTGTACACATGGTGGTAATCGCATCGAAAATATGATATTGGTAATGTCTCACTTTTTCAAGTGAGATGGCTTAGCCGGTCGGGCAGAGACCGGACTTCGTGTGAAAATGACACAGTGGTAATTATGAAACTATGGTGTTGTAATGTCTCACTTGGGATGGCTTAGCCGGTCGGGCCGAGACCAGACTCTGTGTGAAAACGACACGATGGTATATTGAAATTGTGGCACTTGGCTTTAAAGAACTACTATCCAAAAGATTGCAAAACGGGATAAGAAAACATGGTGACTCTTTTTTGTGTTTCCCCTATTTCTGTGAATTGTTATTTGATGTCTCTAATTGTATTATTACATGTTCGATGTTTATTCTATCAAGAGTAGAGTTTGTTCATACATACTAGTATTATTCAATTGTACTAACGTCCCTTTTGCCGGGGGCGCTACATCGTCTTATGGGTGTAGGTGGCTCGGTAGCTAGTAGCGCTGATCGTCAATAGTGGTGCCTACTTCTCCTCCTCCTTACAGCAGTTCTGGTGAGCCCCATTTCCTCCCGGGACCATGTATAAAAATGTGTTGCTCTCTTTTGTGTATGTTATTCTATTTTGATGTATTGCCGGGGCCTTGTCGCCGGGGGAATCATGTTCATCCACTTTACCTTAGAGGATCCGTAGACACTCATGTGGGTCATGTATGTTTTTGGGTAATTGTTGGGATAACTTGTAACTGTAATTCAATATCGTAAAGGTTATAATTATCATGTATGTTTTGGATAACCTAATTGTTGATATCGATATATGTAAGAAAGAATGGATTATATCACGAACGTGCTCTTTCGATTCTCTTACTGCTAACTCAGTAAACAACGTTATACTAAAATCCCGGGGAGTATATGAGTCGGGTAGGAAAGGCTAAACAGGCTTGCTTCACTGGGTTCACTCGGTTAAGCGTCGGTCGCGTCCTCCGGGGTTGGGGCGTGACAACAGGGGGAAAGCCGAAATCTCGTCCGTAGTCTCAATTTAATTATGCAATGCAATACAGGGGAAAGCTCCCGGAGTCTCATCCGTAGACTCAATTTAAATATGCAATGCAGTACAGGGGGAAAGCTCCCGAAATATCGTCCGTAGTCCCAATTTAAATATGCAATGCAAATGAATACCGGATAATAGTTTATTCAAACAGTTCAGGAAAATCACAGGCAAGAATACGGATAAACTACCTAAACATGGTGCAAACAGTAACAAATAGGGGAAACTCAAGTAAGACAAGTAGACATGCTCCTTCCTAAGCTAAACTACACAGTTAGTACATGAAACAGTGAAATAGGGATAAGATGATTTAAGTAATGAAAGGAAAATGGAGTTTTAGCAACTATGGCCCCTGTGCGCACTCGTCACCTCACGTACACGGCGCTCATATAACAAACAGTATCAAAACAACCTAAGGGGAAGTCCCCAACACAGAGTTAGGCAAGCCACTTACCTTGTCTGCGTTAATCAACTCAAAACCACGCTCTTGCCACGAGTATCCGACGCCGAATGGCCCAAGTCTATTCAATTCGATTGTGTAATGTAAATATCATTTTATGGAATCAAAATAGCTAATAAGTTCGAAGCTAATACGCGAAAATTAGGAAAATTGCCCAAAAAGTCCCTCGGGCCCACGTCTCAGAAACGGATAAAAACTACAAATTCCGAACACCCATTCACTCACGAACTCACTCGAACAAGAATCATCTAAATTTGACGTCAAAATCTCCCTAAATCCTCTGATTTCTACTTGGGGAACTTTCATCCCATTTTCATGATTTTTCATCCAAATTCATTGATTAGATTGAGGAAATTGATAGAGATTAATGATATACAAGTAAATTAAGGTTAGAAATCGTTACCTATGAAGCTTCTCTTCAAAACCCACTGAAAATCACCAAAACCCGAGCTCAAAATCATTTTAGGAGATATGAATTTCAAACCCTCAGATTTTTGTATAAAACGTCCAGGGATTCTGCACCTGCGACTCTTGGACCGCACCTCCGGTGCCGCACTTGCGGAAAATCCACCGTAGGTGGGAAAACTCACTTAACAAATCTGGGGCCACACCTGCGGTCAATTGGCCGCATCTGCGGTCCCGCACCTGCGTAACCCAGACCGCACACGTGACCACTGGCAACCCCTGACCAAATTCCGCATCTGCGAACCCAACCTCCGCACCTATGTGTCCCCACCTGCGGTTCCCAGTCCGCAGGTGCGAAACACTAGAACCAGCAATGGTTCAGCTGTGCACCAAGTTCCAAAACCACCCGTTGAGCATTCGAAACATCCCCAAGGCCCCCAGGACCTCAACCAAACTTACCAACCAGTCCTAATACCTCATTCAAACTTAGTCGAGCCTTCAAAACATATTCCATAACATCACACTCACCCATTATGCATGGATTCAAGCCTAAGAACTTATGAAATTTCCAAATTCTACAACCGATGCCGAAACACGTCAAAACTAGTCCGAATGACCTCAAATTTTACGCACATATCATAATTGACTTTACGAACCTACAGCCACTCTCAGAATTCCATTCCGAGCCCGATATCAAAATTTCTCCTATCGACTGAAATTGCCGAAATTCTAACTTTCACCAATTCAAGCCTAAATCTACTACAGACATCGAAAACACATTCTGGACATGCTCCTAACCCTGAAATCACCCAACGGGGCTAACGGAGTTGACGGAATTCCATTCTGGATTCGTCTTCATACAGTTCCAACTACGACCTGATTTCTAAAGCTCAAACTCACATATAAGGACTATGTGTCCAAAAACTTTCCGAAATTCACAACTCAACGTTCTGACAAGTCCCGACAGTAGAAATAGACACGGGAAAAGTAGTTATTAGGGGACCGGGGTGCTAACTCTCAAAACGACCGACCTGGTTGTTACAAAAAGGTGGGGAAGAGTGAAAAAAAAAAGAGCATTGGTGAGAGGAAAGAGTCTAAGATTGAAAAACAAGTGAGCCTTGCAAAAGCCAAAGAGTGTTTAATTGCAAAAAAAAAAAAAAAAAAGGGGCTGCATATTATCTTGCTCACTTATAAGGAGGTTCTTCTTAATAATCATTCACTAACATCCCCTTTGCCTAGTGTTATTTCTAATCTTTTTCAGGATTTTGAAGATATTTTTCCTAAGGATCTTCCTAAATGTTTACCATATTTTCAAATTGATTTTGTGCCGGGATCACAAATTCCTAATAGGCCTTCTTATAGGAGCAATCTGGAAGAAACAAAAGAATGGCAAAGACAAGTAGAGAAGCTGCTTGATAAGGGATTTGTAAGAGAAAGCATGAGCCCCTGTTCTGTGCTCGTGCTTTGGTGCCAAAGAAGGATGGCACTTGGAGGATGTGCGTAGACTGTCGTACCATTAATAAAATAACGGTAAAGTATCGTCATCCTATTCCTCGTTTAGATTATATGCTTGACCAATTGTATGATTCTCAAATATTCTCTAAAATTGATTTGAAGAGTGGATATCACCAAATTAGAATGAATCCTGGAGATGAGTGAAAAATTGCCTTTAAAACTAAATATGGATTGTATGAATGGTTAGTGATGCCGTTTGGGTTAACTAATGCATCTAGTACATTCATGAGGTTAATGGACCACATCTTTAAGGATTTTAATGGAAAATTTGTAGTTTTTTATTATGATGATATTCTGATCTTTTCAAAATCTTTAGAAGAGCATGTAGAATATTTGAAACAAGTTTGTAATGTGCTTAGGGAGCACCAATTGTATGCAAATTTATCCAAGTGCACTTTTTGTGTAGATAAGGTTGTTTTCTTGGGTTTTGTTGTGAGTTCTAGAGGTGTTGAGGTAGATGAATATAAAATCAAAGCGATTAAAGATTGGCCTACACCTAAGAGCATTACTAAAGTTAAAAGTTTTCATGGACTTGCCAGCTTTTATAGGAGATTTGTTGGAGATTTTAGTTCAATTGTTGCACCTTTAACTGAAGTCATTAAGAAGGATAAGGTCTTTAATTGGGGAAAAGAACAAGAGCATGCATTTAATATTTTGAAGGATAAATTGTGTTCTGCTCCTTTGTTACAATTACCTGATTTTAATAAGTCATTTGAAATTGAATGTGATGCATCTGGTAGAGGTATTAAGGCTGTTTTAATACAATATTCTAAACCAATCGCTTATTTTAGTGAGAATTTGAATGGGGTTTCATTGAATTATTCTACTTATGATAAAGAATTGTATTCCTTGGTAAGGTCTCTTGCTACATGGCAGCATTATTTGTGGCCAAAGGAGTTTGTGATAAAAACTAACCATGAGTCTTTAAGATACTTGAAAAGCCAAGGTAAACTGAGTAGAAGACATGCCAAATGGGTTGAATTCATTGAGACATTCCCTTATGTGATTAGCTACAAGCAAGGTAAAGACAATATAGTTGCCGATGCGCTTTCAAGAAGGTACGCTCTTGTTTCTACTCTTACTTCTACATTGATGGGATTTGATCATATTAAGGATTTATATGTTGATGATTCTGATTTTGATGTAGCATTTTCGGCATGTTTTAAATGGGACTTTTGATAAGTATAATCTGAAAGATGAGTTTCTTTTCAAAGAGAATAAGCTTTGTGTCCCTAATTGTTCTTTGCGAGATGTTTTTGTGAGGGAAGCACATTGTGGGGGGCTTATGGGACACTTTGGTGTGCCTAAAACACTTGACATCCTTGCTGAAAATTCCTTTTGGCCTAATATGAGAAAAGATGTAGAAAGATTTTGTGCTCAATGTCTTGAATGCAAACAAGCTAAATCTAAAGTGTTGCCACATGGTTTATACACGCCATTACTTGTTCCTATTTCACCTTGGATTGATATTTCTATGGACTTTGTGTTAGGATTGACTAGAACAAGGTATGGTAAGGATAGCATCTTTGTTGTGGTAGATAGGTTCTCAAAAATGGCTCGTTTGATTCCCTGTCTAAAGACTAATGATGCTTCTCATGTTGCTGATTTATTTGTTAGAGAAGTTTTTAAATTGCATTGTATACCTCGAACTATTGTTAGTGATAGGGATGCTAAGTTTCTAAGCCACTTTTGGCGTGTTCTTTGGGGAAAATTAGGAACAAAACTGTTGTTTCTACTTCTTGTCATCCAGAAATTGATGGACAAACCGAGGTAGTAAATAGAACCTTATGAAATATGTTAAGGGATGTTCTAAAAGGAAAATTAACTTCTTGGGAGGATCACTTGCCTATGGTAGAATTTGCTTACAATCGAACTGTTCATTCATCTACTGGTTATTCTCCTTTTGAAGTTATTTATGGCTTTAACCCCCTTAGCCTTTGCCTACTAATGAGATGGTTAATCTTGATGGGAAAAAGAATGCTGATTTGATGAAGACTATTCATGAGCATACAAGATTCGCAATTGAGAGGAAGAATGAGCAAACAACTTTACGAAGAAATAAAGGTCGAAAACTAGTAATCTTTGAGCCTGGTAATTTGGTTTGGGTTCATATGAGGAAGGAGAGATTTCCTTCATAAAGGAAGACAAAATTGCACCCTAGAGGAGATGGGCCATTTAAAGTACTTGAAAGGATTGGAGATAATGCTTACAAATTGGACCTTCCAGGTGAGTTTCAAGTAAGTGCTACTTTCAATGTTGCTGACTTATCCTTGTTTGATGTAGGTTCAAATTCGAGGACGAATTCTTTTCAAGAGGAGGGGAATGATATCTCCACGGACAAGGATAAAGCTTTAGAAGCACCAAGAAAGCCATTCACAAGGTCTCAAGCTAAGGAGAAGCAAGACAAGGTTGTTGGGCTTCAATGGGAGATCAAGAAGGCGCTAATGGTAGAAGAGCTCAAGAATTATGGGGATGATTTAGCTAAGTGCTACACTCATTTCATGGTCCAAGTCCAAGCCCAAGAGGAGGTATATTGGGGTCCTAGCACCAGCCAAAGAGGGCCTAAATTAGGCGTCTAAATCACCATAAATTAGCTCAAGGAGGAGCGGCCAAGACATAGGACAAGGAGTTAAAGTTCCTTATTTTATTCCTAGTTTGTTAGGACATATTTGATGCTTTCCAAGGCAGTTAAGGTTTTGTTTTTATTTTTCTAAGATTATTGGAATTACTTTCCAAGATTGACTTGGTTTTTATTTCCTACAGTTTTACCATTTCCTGTGGTAGTTGGACTTGTTGTCCAAAGTAGTTTAGGACTTTATTTCCTTAATTTTAGGTATAATTTCGTTACCCCCTCCCTATATAAAGGAGTATCTTCTTGCTTTTAGACTTAGACTATTATCAATAAAAATTGTGAGATTTTTGTTGCACTCTTGTGTGTAAAAGGAGTGTCTTCTTGCTTTCCGCAGGTGCGGCCCCTTTTGGGCCTGACCCATTCCCGCATGTGCGGCCTATTTTCCGCACCTGCGATACCGCAGGTGTGAATCCTTCTCCGCAGGTGCGATATTTGCACAGTGTTTATCATTAGAGACCCATTTCAGACGTACTTCTCACATTTTCACTCCTTTTCTTCTTCTTCAAACCCTATTGACGATCCTCAAGCTAATTTCCCTCCATAAACACTTGGGTAAGTGATTCTAACACTAATTTCTTCCACTTTTCTTCCATAATGACTAGAATCTAGGCCTAAAATCCTAAAATCAAAATAGAAATTAGGAGTTTGGGGTAGAGTTAGGTTTTGGGGAATTTTGGGGAATTCAACCCCAATTTGGGGTCGGATTTCAAAACAAATTGTAGATTCTAACTCGTGGGGTTATGGGTGATCGGGTTTTTGTCCGAAACCTCGAGTTTGGACCAAGCAGGCCCGGGGTCGAATTTTGGTATTTTTGGAAGAATGCTAGGAATTGTGTATTTAGGCTATGGGATTGTATTAATGAGTCAATATTGATATTATTAAATTGATTATGATTAGATATTATCGTTTCGGAGTCGGATTCGAGAGGGAAGGCGATATTAGAGGCTAGAATTGCATTTTTGGACCGAGGTAAGTATCTTGCCTAACTTCGGTGAGGGAATAGGTATTGTGCCCTATGTGCTATGTGTTTTATCATGTTCAATGCATAGGTGAGGTGACGAGTACCTATGCATTGTGTGTCAAGTATGCCCGTGAGTCCATTTTGCTTAATTATTTGTTATTACCTCAATGATTATTGTGTTATGAAGTAGTTCTTTTGGAAAATTGTTTAACTGTGGAGACTACATGATTGAGAATTGTGTTGTGATGTCCTAATGAAGGACCCAATCCTCTAAGTTATGTACTCGTAAGGAATTGGTTATAGCTGAGACCCTTGTCGGGCAAATGTGTTTGACTTTTGTTGTTATTCCCCGTATCGGGTGGTTGTGAATTGAATTCCGGTAATTGATTTCCTTAACAAGTTTGTGATTTGTTGTTGATATTACTTGGGTGAGGAAGAGAGTAAAGCACGAAGGGTGATGTCGTGCCATTCATTCATATCATTCATTATTTATTTATCGCAATGTGAGGAAGAGAGTAAAGCACGAAGGGTGATG
>ML270510.1:0-26180 GCA_005239495.1 Nicotiana undulata | reverse complement strand
CGTGCCATTCATTTCATTTATTATTGCAAACGTTTCATATATATTTACCTGTTGCATAGTGAGAACGAGAGTAAAGCACGAAGGGTGATGCCGTGCCATTCATTTATTTGTTTGTTTATTGTATTCAACATCTCATTTTGCTGATTACCTGTTGCCCCTTACTTGTCCCCGTATCCCTTGCTTATCTGTTAAATAATTGTCACTTCCTTGCTATATTTTTGGTAGAACTGTACAGGTAGTTTATCGTCGTCGTGTCTAGCCTCGCCACTATATCGGTCGGGGTTAGGCTCGGCACTTGCTCAGTACATGGGGTCGGTTGTACTGATGCTACACCTGCACTTCTCTATGTTGTGCAGATCCCGCAGCCGGACCCGGTGGACACTGATTGAGGGAGCATCCTTTAGTCCACTTCGGAGATTACAAGGTAGACCCGCAGACGTTCGTGCGCCTTGGCATCTCCTCTATCTTTATCTTTCTATTCTGTCTTATTTTTCTTAATTCTAAGACAGTTTATGTATTATTTCTTCAGACTTTGTATTTAGTAACCTCTTAGTCAGTTCGTGAGTTAGTGACTCCAGGTGTTGGGATATTGTAAATGGATCGTGTTATTGGTGTTTTAAGTTATTTTTAGAATTTATCTGCTTCCACATTTGAAAAAGGAATATTAGATGCTCTACTTAAATTTTGTATTTTAATGTTAGTACATTAATGAAATTGTATACGTTGGCTTGTCTAGCGGGTTCAACGTTAGACGCAGTCACGGCCTGAAAGGTGGAATTTCGGGTCGTGACAGGTTGCAAGAAGAATTCCCCAATCTATCTCAGGATCAAATAAATGAGAGTCTCGAAATGTGTTTTGCTATATGGTTCAAGGAATATGTAAGACTATAAAAATCATTATCTTTTAAGCAATTATGTACTTGGATTTACTTGTTATATTTAACTAAGTCTAATATTTTTTTGAAATAGGTTCGATGCAACCACATTGAGAACCAATTCTTAAGTAGTCTTGCTCATAGACCATTAATAAGCGCAAAATGTTATCCGGTGTATTTTGTTAACGGATACAGATTTCACACGGAATGTCATGGTAGTGCAAGATCAACAATTAATAGTGGATTTTGTATCTCGGATCCATATGTTGGTGACTATTATGGTCGGATACAAGAGATTATACAATTAGAATACCGTGAAGAACCTTTAAAGCAAACTGTGTTATTAAAGTGTGAATGGTTTGATCCAACTGTGAATGTTGGTGTCAAGGAGCATAACCAATACAAATTAGTCGATGTGAACCATCGCCGTCGTTTTGGAAAGTATGAACCTTTTATTCTTGCGATGCAAGCAACTCAAGTGTGTTATGTGCCTTATCCTAGCACGAAAAAGGACAAGGATGATTGGGTAGCTGTTTTGAAAGTTAAACCTCGTGATGTTATTGAACTTCCTGATGAGGCAATAAATTCAACTCCAGAACCGACTCTTCCATTCCAAGTTGAAGAAGTTGAAGTCCATTTGATAGATATGAATTTCACTACTGATGAGAATATAATCTTACATGATCCAAATGGGGATGTCATTGAAATAGGGATAGAGAATCAAGAGTTCGTAGAAGAAACTTCAAAAGACGAGTATGAAACTGAGGATGAAAATGAGGAGGATGATGAGGAAGAGTTTGAAGAAGAAACAGACGAAGACTAGTGTGTTGATAAAAATGAATTCCTCAATATTTATTGAATTTTGCTTTTCTAGTAATCTGTGTGGTATGTTATTATAAGTCATGTATCGAACACTAATGAAGACGAGTATTGAATTTTGCTTTTCTAGTAATCTGTGTGGTATTTTTATTGAATTTTGCTTTTGTTATGTCTCTTTGTATCAATTTAATAGTGTTTTTCTGATATTTTCTTTAGCAGAACATTTTATTTTGAAGCTTCATATGCCTTATGTTATTTAGATATGCATTGTTTCATATCCTTCTTTTATTTATCTATTTTGTAGATATGGCTCGAGGGAGAGGGAGAGATGGCGCAGGCCGTGTAGGTAAGTCTTCCGTTAGGGGTAATTTTGCTACTCGTGGAAATATGCCTACTGTTCCCATTTTCACAACCAATCCTCAACAAGGTGGTACGAGTTCCTCAGGTGGACCAGATCACATCAATCAAGTTCAAACATTAGGTCCTAGTAGTACACCACATATTCAAACATCAGGCAATGGTAGTACCCCAACTCCAAATTTGGAACCATCTCCAAATACCCTTAATCAGAGCAACACAAGAGGCGAGGTTACATCTTCTCAAAGCAACATAATAGGCGAAACTAAGTGTAGCAGTACCCGCGCGCCGCAGACACTTGTTACTATTTCTCCTACAGGGTTAGTCCATACTTGTACTATTACATTTGGTATATTTTTATTGGTACATGGTATTCCTTTAAATAATGTCTTCTAATTTGTTCAGGTTAGAGCCTTCATTTCAATGCTCTGATTTTATAACTAAGTCTTTCAAGCATGAACTTGATCCTAATGGTATCAACTGAAAAAGCGTCGCAAATGAGATAAAATTATTTTGGAGAATTCAAGGTATAATCCATCACAATTGGATTTAGAAATTATATTAACTTTTATATGTAACTCATTAGTGTTATTACTTTGTTAAATTATTTCAGAAGGCTTTCTACTGCGATTCTTCAATTGATAGTGTGGTGCGGATCGAATGGGAGCGTAGGGCAGCAATAAGATACAAAGATTTTGTTAGAAAACTAAAATCAAATAAGGTGCAACTGGACACTATTCCAGATAATGTGTGGGAAAGTTGGTTGAGACTTTGGAAAGATCCTAAGTGTGTTGAAAAGTCAGAAATAAATGCAAAGAATCACTGTGGTGGGAGCGAAGCTGCAAGTGGGACTCACACAGGTGGCTCTATCAGTGTTGGGGAGCATCGCAAGAGACTTGTAAGTGGATATAAAATATTTGAAAATCTCATTCAAGTTTGCACTAATTTGAATCTGAAAATCTTATTTAAGTTCGAATCCGATGTCTAGTTCCTTGTTATTTGGATTTATTGTTCTCTTTATTTATGTTTCCTTGTTTCTAGGCTGTACTTATCACAAATGAACTTCTCAAATGAAGCTCTATAGAGCCCGTTTTACTGTAGGACTTTTGAGATATCGCATCTTGTTGGTTTCTTCTACTTATGATGTCTTTCTACAACATCAAGATAGCTTACTATGTTGACAGAGATAAGCCGTCTGTTTACATTGATAACATCGAGTAGGGCCAGACATAATAGACTTCTATTCTATTTGAAATGAAAGCTGTCTTTTAGTACTTTGGCTAGTAAAATGATTCCATCAAAATGGAAGTTGTCCCTCTCTTTTCTTCTTAAAGAATGTAATCATTAGGATATTTGTATATATTTGTTGTCCATTTATGTTCTGTAAGCTCAATCAAATTAGAAATTTCTCTGGGTATTTCTCCATACAAAGAATTATAATGCAAGTAAAGTCCCGTCAAGTGAGAAAGCCCAGCAATGGCTGGTGACAGTTTCCCATAAAGCCTTTTACCTTGAAGTGGAATATTAGCAACTTGACCTTTTTCATTACACACAACACCTTCAAAAGAACCATCACATGGATTACCAGTAACTGTCCATGAAATGAGCAAAGCATTTTCAGGGTCAAGACTTGCCTTTAAATCCATAAGAGCTTCCAACTTATTGTTTCCATATATGGGTTGTGGAGAAAAGAATGTGAAGAGTGTGAGGAGAAAGCAGAGAAATGGAGGAAAACCCATGTTACTCTTTTGACTGAAAATGGTGGAGAGTGAGGTTTTAGTACTTGGAAACCTGATCAGTCACTGACTCACTTGGTTCCTTTTTCTCTTGAGTAGTACTACTTACTAATGTTTCTTTAAATGTGTGTGCTTGCTTTAGTAGTACAGTGTTTTGATTTTTGTTTGTTTGAATATTTACCTTTACGGTAGTAACTACATGGATGAAACAGGGATTGTATGGGTTGTTTCGAGTTATTGAAGCAGGGATGTTTAAGCTTATTTACCTTTGTTGTTTGTATGAAGCTTATTGGAGTATGGGTTGTTTCGAGTTGTTGAAAAAGGGATGTTCTCCTTTGTGTGCTAAAATGCAGATGGGTTGGAGGTACCAAAGCTAACGAGATTCTGTTTTGAAACCAAAAAAAATGTTTTCTTTTGGAATATGCCTTTGTGCGAAATTGAATTTTGGCAATAGCTATTTGACTTTCAGATTATGTTTGAATTGCTTTTTGTTTCTACTCAAACGGATGATTTTGTATCCTTTGGTCCATATGTGACAATATTGCTTGTTTCTGTCGCTGTCTTGAATTACTTTTGTATAGGCTATTAAAAAGGGTAGAGATCCAACACCAAGTGAGTTGCATTTGCACGTCCATACACATGGTAATGATGGAAAATCTTTTGTTGCTGAGAAATCCCGAATCATACATGTAAGATAACTTTTTAATAATTTTATCGACTTTACTTTCATATATTTTTTTAATTTTGTAAATTGAATGTTCTTAACTCTTCTACAGGAAAAATATCATGAGATATTACAACAACAAACACAAACTCAATCTGATATTGATCAGTGTAAAGCATATTATGAAGCCGCAGGAAGAGAAAAGAAAAGAAGAGTATATGACCTTGGATCTCAATCAAAATGCTACTACGGGCCAAATCTTCATTGCTCTTTGGGATCTGATGCTACATCGTCAGCAACACCTCCAAATGCTCAATCAACAACTACAGGGAATCTGGATGAGTTAGTGATGCGATTGATTCCTGCACTGACAGATCGTATAGTTCCTGCAATCGTTGAGCAGGTACGCGAATTAGTTTTCTTACCCTCGCATCAGCCAAATACTGGTCTTACCAGCCACCCATTAGATGTCCCAGTTCCTACATCTTCTATTGCTGCTAACATTGATGAGGTTCATGCATTGGGTTCTGATGATGACCCTAACTCTCCAGCCTCGCATAGTTAGCCTACTTTATTTGGACTTTATTGTTGGTCCTTGTGGATTTTTTGTACTTAATGATACTATTTTATGCATTACGCTATATATTTTGGACCTTGTTGAATATATTGTTAATTTATATTAATACCAGTGACTTTTTATTAAGTGTATTTAATAACTTTTATGTAATATGCTTGGACAGAGAACATTTAAAATAACAAAATTTTTTTTTAAAAAAAATCAGCAATATATTAAAAATTAATTAGCGACAGAAATATTTCGTAGCTAAAATTATGGAGACCAAAATTAAATCTTGCAACGAATTGGCGACAAAAGGGTTTTGTTGCAAAAAGCAGGGAGAATTAGCTATAACACGCCTAGCGACGGACGATTTCGTCGCTAAAAGAATAAACGACGAATTTTGTTACGTATTGCAACGACGAAAGGCGTTAAACCCGCGACAGAAACAACCAATATAGCGACGGTTATTTCCATCGCTAAACGTAGCAACAGATATATTCCGCCGCCAATCCGTCGCTAATTCTGCGACGGTTTGGTTTTTTTCGTCGCTATGTGCTTAGCTACGAGCATTTTAGGGACCAACTTGGATTCGTCGCTAATCCGTCGCTGAATACCTGTAGCGACGGAATGTGGTCATCGCTAAACGCTGTTTTTTTTGTAGTGTCCATAGAAATACTAGAGGTTCATATGTTCTTGATTCTCCATGTGTCATATTATTCTATCATCTGTTCATGGGTCTCAGAAAAGACGAAAGTTGATAAATTTTATTTCATGATATTAATCAAAGGCATAATGATCTTATGACACTCCAAAAGATTTTATTGACGTATTTCTCATACATTGCATTCATTTACATTGACCCATGACCAGATGGCTATATATATATATATATATATATATATATATATATATAAAGCAGGAACCCTTTATTTGAAAACTTAAATTACACAAATGACCCTCTAAATAATCTGACTACCATAAGCAGTCCTAACAAACCTAAAGCCCTAAGCCACGCTTCATACACAGTCACAACGTTTAAGTCTTCATATTCAGCGACGACTATGAGGCTCCTTCATAGGATTAGAACTTTTACTCACTTGCAAGTTCAGATCTTTTTAAAAGAGTAACTATATAAAATGTGTCACCTACTGGTTTTACTCTAATTAAATAATTTCTTCACCTATTCTTTCTTCTCAAGTAAGACTCAATACGCTTTGTGTTGTTCCAATAGCGAAGATATGAAGCTCATTGTCATGGCTGCCAGATGATATCTATATAAATAAACGCAAGATAAACTAAGTTGTTCTATTGTGAAGTTAAAACGTGAGCAAGGACACAAAACCTGGCAGCAATCAAAGAAGTCGGGAAAGAAATTTTGTCAAGTAAGATGATAAATCTACCTTCTAAATGGTTGGCATTCCAAAAAATTACAGGCCATCACATTACTTAACAATCTAATTTGATATTTTAATTGTTTTTCAATTGATATATATATATATATATATATATATATATATATATATATATATCCTTTCCAATGTTTCTATTTGGTTAATCAATATATAAACATGATATATTATAAGAACTGATCGCACACTTGATTCATGATTGTAGGAAAGATGTAATTGCAAGACTTTCTCTTGGATCTAAATCTCCACTTTTAGGGCTGGATTACGGTTGTATTCATCAAATTATACAATACAATACGATACGATATATTATAAAACGATGTAAAATAACCATCCAAACAAGCCGTTAAGTGCTTTGGATGTCCTGCGATTTGATAACTTATTGCTTTTAAAAATGATTATTACATGGATGCATGCTTATCACTACAAAAAAACGGGGCTTTTATTACAGCGGTTACTATAACCTCCGTTATTTGCAACATGTATTTAACTAAATTTTTAATTGTTTCATTTTTGTAAGTTCATGTGATATCCAATCTTGTTGAGGCGCTTGGCAAATAATTCATCATTCGACGATCTACATTGATATTAATTGAAAGATTACTAAAATAATATCAATATTATTTCATAAAATAATGTACTATTTAATTCGAGATACACGTGTAACACACGTCAAATATATACTTTATAAAGCTTGTAGGTGTGAAAAATTGATTAAATAAATATCTTTGTAAAAATCCAATAAGAAACATGTGGCTCAAAGTTGAATTTTTATTTTATATGCCTCACTAAATCCTAGAAAATTATTTGACCCCATTTCAATTTCAATGTCAGTTACTTGATTTTTTCTTTTTGTAATTTCTTACTGTATCATTGTAATTTATTTCCACTCCAATTTGTATATGCAAGAACCAAGTCTTTCAATTATTGATTGGTAGGATGGTTTTGAGTTTCGATTGGTACTTTCTGAATGTAAGAGTTGTGATCAGGAATCTTGTGTTTCATCTGTATTTTTTTTTTTTTTTTTGGGGTTGATTATATTTGAGATGAAGAAGCAAATAATTTATTAATAAAACACCAAACTCTTTTCGCATTATTAGTATTTACTTAGTAAAAATTACTTTAAATCTTAAGTTAATCATTTGCTTGCAAAGCTTTATTTCTTTTAAGAAATTATGTTTTTTGCAAAACCAAGTATTATATGAGTCGGAATACACGTGCAATGCACGTGCAGAGAGACTAGTATATTATATAATGTATGTATGTATATGGGATATGGGAAAAGGTTACGGCGTTATATACGCACCAGCACCTGATCAACTGGTATACGTTGATGATTTGCCCACAGTGGGTGAGATGATATGATGGGATGCCCTCAGAAGCTTGATGATGTTATGAACGCATATGTATATGGGATATGGGAAAAGGTTACGGCATTATATACGCAACAACACATGATCAACTAGCATACGTTGATGATTTGCCCACAATGGCCGAGATGATATGATGGGATGCCCTCAGAAGCTTGATGATGTTATGAACGCATATACCTATGCATGGTATGACATTTTATACACATATGCATGACATTATAAGTATTAAATGATTCATAGGGCTATTTAGACTTACATGTCGAGTCTTTTACTCCATGTTTCTCTCATGTCTATTATTTACTGATTTTCATTCCTTACATACTCGGTACATTATTAGTACTAACGTCTCTTTTGCTTGGGGACGCTGTGTTTCATGCTCGCAGGTCCCGATAGACAGGTTGAGATTCCTCCAAGTAGGCTATTAGCTCAGCGGAAGATGTTGGTGTGCTCCATTTGCTCCGGAGTTGCTTATTTGATTAGTATGATTTCGAGATGTATTGATTGGTATGTCGGGGCCCTGTCCCCGCCTTAGGACATTTATGTACTCTTAGAGACTTGTAGACATATGTCATGTATATGAAAGATTGTATGGCCTTGTCGGCCTATGTTCAGTGTACGAGTGATTATTTTGGCCTTATAGGCCCGTACGTCATATGTATAAGTCAGTATATCAGGTTGGGTCATTTTATGTCAAGTGTTCTCTCATGTTTTTTTCTTGTTACGTCATATGGGCCCTTCTAGACCATTTACCCATGTTGATGTAATGAGAAAGATACGTTACGACAGTACTCGGTTGAGTAAGGGCACCAAGTGCCTGTCGCAGCCCATCGGTTTGGGTCGTGACACAAACTTATGCTTTTGCCAATTGTTTATCAAGAATGCTAAGGAAAGATCGGGTGCCAAGAGAGGGTAATTACAAAATGTAACATGGTTATTTAAAGAAAAAGGGCTTCGGCTCAAAGGGGTTGACTAAGGATATCACATTGGTAGGCTATGGAAGTTTTCAAGTTTCAAATAGGATTAAGGAGGGCCTACAATCATTTTCCAAGTCGAGCTATACTTAGAATTTCGCCTAGACAAACATTCGGGGCAAGTTCTAGACTTATTTGCACGGAAACTTGGACTTGCAATTCAATACCTCACCTCTCAAGTTGCTGGATTGTTAAAGAGAACAGAGTCGAGGTCGCACAACAACCTAGCTAAGATTGAAAATCCCAAATGGCTCGACTGAACCACTCGATGATTGTTTAAGTCAACACAAGAGTCTAAGGGTCACAACTAGAGTTATTCTATGCCAACAACTTTGCTTCTAACCAAGGTCGGAGGTAAATGTGCTAGTACCAAGTGAAGCCTGCTTGAGACACTTTTATTCATTACTACTATATTTACCAAATATAAAAGAAAACTGACTCAATCCTTTAAAAAGGTTGTCACACCATCCATCGTTGGGGAGAGCCACATGGTTCACACAAGGTCCACCTTTGGAAAGAACTGTGACATTAAGAAAACCAAAGGCTTATTGTTCACAAAAAATGTAAAAAGAAGCTAACAAATTAAAAAGAAGCTACTAAAGTAAATAAGAAGTTATGAAGTAAACTACAGAAAGTAATTGAATATACAAAATGGAGTAAAACGAATATATACATAAGGGAAATGAATATATATATACATCAAACGGGGAAATATATACATACCAAAGAGAAAATAAAGATAAAGAAGAAAAAAAATATAGTGTAATAGTTATTACATACCAAATGTCAATGTCAATCAAAATGAACCACCCCCAAATGAAAATAAGCATTGTCCTCAATGCTAATAAAAAAATAAGAGCAAGAAAAGGGGTAGAGAGTAAAGAAAACTCCGTGTGTGGTCTCAGTCTACATAGGGTCCTCAACCTGTGTGGTGTCCTCAGCCTGCATGGGGTCCTCAACACCCTCTGTCTCCTTTAACTATATCTCAACATCTCCTAGTTGAGGGACTACTGGGTTGCTGAGCATCTGTATTAACTCCTCAGTAGTGTGTGTAGTTGCAGCCGGCTCCTCAGACTGGTCGGTTGCTACCTCTGATGTCTCTGGCACTGCTGCATGTGCTGCTGGAACTGTCTGCTCCATGAGTAGGTCCAATGGAAGATCTCTGGCAGAAGAAATCTTTTCAACCTCTTTGCGCAGCTTGTCCACTGAACTAACTCCTTTGATGCCTGAGTCTTCCGCATCTTTTTAACTTGTTTCCCCAAATCCTTGATGACTTTCCCATGCGTATCAAGAGTCTCTAGGATTTTCTTCTGGTTGTCCAGAATTTTCTTCAATGATTCCTCCACTGACGGAAGTACCTGAGGCTTTGATGGGGCTGCTGATTGTGCTACAACAGCACTGGATATGGCAGTCAGCTTTGTGGTAGCTGCCTGCATCCAGCTGTTGAGACTCGCCAGTGTTTGGGAGACTCGCAACGCGGTCTGAGGGTAAGTATATGAGACCGGAACTGAGAGTGGAACTGACAATCTAGCTGAAGCAGATGGTATGGAGGATGAAGGAGGCATGGCTGCTGCTCTGGAGGAAGTACCGGCTGCTGTGGAGGGCTCGACAAGTGAATCAGTAGCCACTACCACTAGCTCTTCAGACTGGCCAGTAGAAGTAGTAGCTTTACCCTTGAATTTAGGGTCGTCAGCTCCCTGGTGGTGGTACCATGAAAAAGGCTTCTTTGCCTTCACCTCTACGTCAAAATGCCTCGATTCCACCCCTTGATCATTGAAGTACTTTGTGAGGAAATTGGGGTAGGGATATGACATCTCCTCCTTCTGGACCGCACTGGAAATGTTGTAGGACATCAGGGCTCCCACGTTTATAGAATACCCATCCATGATGGAAGCCACTAACATTGCACGGGGAATTGGGAGGATGTTTTCATGGAGGCATGGATCAAGATGGCTGCACACGAATATTTGCCACCTTTTTGCTTCAAAGTTTAGGGTGGCTCAGACTATCTGAACTCCTGTTGTGAGCCATGGAGGTGTTGTCCCTCGAATTGCTAGTATCTCAGCTATCCACAGGAGAACTGCATCACCCATAACTAGTTTTTCCAAATATTGTACCGCTTCTGCTTCCTCAAATCCCACATATTCGTTCAATGCTTGGGCATCAAAGCGGATTTTTAAATTTCGAACTTTTGTCACCTTTGTGCCCTTTTTTATGTTAGAAACGTTGGCATAGAACTCTTTGACCAGGTACTCATTTGCATCTTGCATGGAGGATTTGAACCATTTCCATCCTTTTCGCTCTTCAAAATGCTTGAGGACATTAGGGTTGTGCTTGCTCAAATCTTTTGTCAATAATTGTCGCTTAAGAGTGAATGAACTTTGTGACCACCATTCTCTAAATTTAGCATAGGTCTTTTCACTGACGAATCTAACTTCCCATACCTCCTGCCTCCTTGATCTTTCTAATCCCCCAACAGTAGTATCACCTCCTCTCCCATCGTCTGGGACCTCATCATCATCATCTAAGTTAATTAGGATTAGCTGGAGCAGGTGGGGGAGAGGGCTCGGATGCTTGACTACCCCCCCCCCCGAACTTTCAAAAGAACTAGAAGAGGAAGTTGGCTCATTCACCAGGCGGAGTCTCCCGTGGAATTGTTGTGATTGAGCTTCCGATTGTGCTTGCACTGAGTCACCCTCAGAAGCTTCCCCGGATGGGAGGTTCTCTACTGAGTGTAGTTTTCTCGCTTAGGACCTTTTGGACTGAAAGTGGCATGTTGGGTTTGCCTCAACCCCGGCCTCGGGAGGTTTCTTCCCTCCCTTTGGAAGTATCTCCTCTGCCACGTGAACAAACCATTGTCTGCAACATACAAGTAGTGAAAGTCAGATAGAATTGGGGCTCATAATGTATATAGAATCAAGATTGACAATGCAATACACAGCTCTCATAAATGGGCAGTGCGGCCACATAATGCCTAGTGCGGACCGCACAAAAATAAGTGTGGCCGCATAATGCCCAATTCGGACCCACAGATCCCAGGTTCAGACTACTGGGTCTCTAAAGATACCTTAGTGCGGACCGCACAATTTTGAGTGTGGTCGCACAAACCCATTGTGAACCGCACAATTTTGAGTGTGGCCTCACATTGTTAATTGGTTCTCTGAAGTTTGAATTATGCGAACCGCACAAAATTGAGTGCGGCCGCACAAAATCATCAAGCATAAGTTCCCTAAACTTAGGGTATTGCGGACCGCACAAAAATGTATGCGGCCGCATACCCTAGTGCGGACTGCACAAAAATGTGTGCGGACGCATAATTTAAATCACAGCGGCATTGACTTACGATTTTACACATGGATTTCACTAATTAAGCAAGGTTTCTAGAAATTAAGCATGAAAAGCTACTAACCTAAGCCCCATTAAGAAATTAAACACTACCCACATGATGCTAAGCAAGATTTAATCATTTATTGACATTTTAGGCATGAACCTAACCCTATATTAAAGAAAACTAAAATAAAGAAAAAGAAAAAGAATAATCTAAATCATTGAAATCAACATACTAGTAATGAAGATGTAGCACGAATTCAACGCTTGATGAAATGCTATAACATTGAGAGCAAAGGAAATGTGCATTGTGCTTAGCTTATCTTGAGAGGTCGAAGTGTGTAAAGTGTGAACAATTTAGGAAAGTCCTATTTATACTATGACTGGGTGGCCCACCAACTTACCTGAGTGCGGCCGCACAACTTTCGTGCGGTCCGCACTCCTTACCTGTTGCTTGACTTTGTGGTGTGGACCGCACAAAAATGATTGTGGCCGCATAATTCGTGCGGTCCGCAAAATTTGGTGTGCGGCCACAAACCCTTAAGGATTTTTGTCATGCCAAACTTCAGAGACTTGTCACTTTTCATCTTCCAGTGGTGAGACCGCACACAGAATTGTGCGGCCGCGAAGTGCTTGTGCGGTCCGCATAATTCTGGTGCGGACCGCACAGTTTCAACACTTAGTTAATTTTTTCCTTGCAAATTTCCTGCACTGCACACCCATATTCCTGCATACACTTCACAACCAGTTATCCCAAAACAATGCCTAATCTAAAAAAAGAAAATCAAGAGAAAGAAAAACACATGGGTTGCCTCCCAAAAAGCGCCTGATTTAAATTCGAGACACGACGCATGTTACCATCATTCACTTGAAGTAGAGAAATTCCACAACGTGGCCATCATCAACCTTACCAAGATAGTGCTTTACCCGGTGCCCATTGACTCTAAACATCTCACCATTCTTATTTTTCAAATCTAGAGCACCAAAAGGAGTCACATGTACAACTTCGAAAGGGCCACTCCACTTTGATTTCAGCTTTTCCGGAAACATCTGCAACCGAGAGTTGAATAAAAGGACAAGGTCACCTTCTTTGAATTCTTTGTTCCGGATATACTTATCATGGAGGTACTTCATATTGTCCTTATACAAGGACGAACTGGAGTAAGCATGGAACCGGAACTCATCAAGTTCATTCAATTGCTCCAACCGAAGATTTGCAGCTACATCCCACTCAAGGTTCAATTTCTTCAACACTCACATGGCCTTATGCGCTAGTTCCACCGGGAGGTGACAAGCTTTCTCGAACACCAACCGATACAGAGACATACCAATAGGAGTTTTGTAAGTTGTTCTATAGGCCCAAAGAGCATCGACAAGTTTCTTCGACCAATCAGTCTGGTTTGCATTGACAGTCTTTGACAGAATACTCTTGATCTCCCGGTTGGAGACTTCAACCTGTCCACTTGCTTGGGGGTAATTGGGGGTCGACACCTTATGAGTGAAATTATACATGGAGAGTAAAGTGTTGAAGGCTTTGTTGCAAAAATGTGATCCCTCATCACTAATGATGGCCCTTGGGGTACAAAACCTTGTGAATATGTTTTTCTTCAAGAAAGCTACCACACTCTTTGCTTCATTGTTGGGAAAAGCCACAACTTCAACCCATTTGGACATGTAATCCACATCAACCAAAATATAGGTGTTCCCAAATATCGGGGTTTTCAGAACCAGGTGAATTTTCTATCCTACCTCACTCTTGGTTTTTCTGTAATTTTCTTTCTTGCTTTAGCCGGTCAACAAATAAGCCAAGACAAATAATGTGCACATAGCATGTAGGATGCATCATGATAGTTTTTTTTTCTTCGGGTACACCTGTTCTAGACGGACCTAACCCCTGTGTTGAGTCCCCTAAGTCAAAATGCACGTGATGCAAATAAACGGTCCTACTAGGGATCTGGCTTGAGGTTTTGTCATTCTAGGTTTAAACCTGGGTTTTTGTTCTTGACATGGCTTACCTGAGCGGACAATTCGAGGCGAGGTGGGAGTGACGTACCGGTAGCACAAAAGGCTATCCGGCCTAGTGGCTAATCCATCCCCGTTCTTCTTACTTGGTATGATCTCTAACAGAAAGGCGGGCCACACGAACGTGTGCACTAATTTTTGGAAGACTCAGAAGGGAGGCGTAAGAAGGCAGTTTAATGCAGTTCACATAAATATCAAAGCGGTAAATAAATAACAATTATCACATTGAGAGCACAAAATACAGTAATATCACAATTAATAAAGCCAAGTAAAATCACATTAACAAGCTCGAATTCTTGAACCCTGAACCAAATATTCTGGGTTCTTATCCCTGGTAGAGTCGCCAGAGCTGTCACACCTCATTTTTCACCGGTAAGGATAATAAGGGAGTTTTTCCACTTTAAGTGACATAATCGATTTTGGGATTTATTTTATTAGTTTCAGAGTCGCCACCCGGATATTTTACGGTGTTTCGGGACACCATTTATTTATTAAAAATCTCATATCGAGGAATTTTGACTCTGTATAAATTGTCTGCGAACCAGAAATCCGGGTAAGGAATTCTGTTAACCCGGGAGAAGGTGTTAGGCATTCCCGAGTTCCGTGGTTCTAGCACGGTCGCTTAATGGTTTATACTTGGCCTGAATTATTTAATTACTCATTTTAGGACCTATGTGTATTTATCCTTTTACCGCTTTTAATTATTTGATTTATCTAAAGAACTTACCTTAATGCGAGTTACGCGTACGTATACTCGTTTTCTTTAGTGCGCTAAAAACTATGTCACGTGTACGTGTACAGAATTAATAGCCCTTAATATTAAAATTATTTGGCCAAAGTCACGAGACCGTATACCTTGATTTTATTTTGAAAATCGACGCTTAAATCATGTCACGCGTACGTGTACACAATTTGTCACGCTTAATTACTTAAGAAAAACTCCAAAGCCGAACGCATACCTTGATTTTATTTTAAAAATTGACGGTTAAATTATGTCACGCGTACGTGTACACAATTAATCGCATTATTAAGATTGTTTGGCCCAAGTTGCGCGTATGCATACTTTGTTTTTTTGGAACCCGTAATTACCAACACCACTAGTTCATTAGACACATTCATAAATAAGGCATGTCAAATAAGAATCAATCATAAAACTTTCAAATTGCACAACACACTTTATAAGAGGAAATGAATAGATTTTCTGTAGGCACCCCTCAATATAATAAATAAGGGAGGAAACTAAATAAACTTACAAACACAATAGACGCTAGAAAATTGAGGTAAGCAAAATGAAAAATCACAAAAGACAGAATTCATGAAAGAAATATGAACATAAACAGAGAAGAAATCTCAAACACAAAGGATCCAAAGAAGCCCAGACGTAACGTAAAACTTACTAAACTTGCAGAGTGTGCGAAGGAGAGAGAATAACAGGAGTTGTAATCTGTCTGCACTCTTGACCGGAAAATTTAATTGACGACCTCGACGGAAACATGACTCTCCTCGAAAAACTCATACTACGACCTCAAACTCTATTGGTTCAACGCTGGAGCTGCTGAACTCAAATTCAGAAGCTCTGTTTTTTGTCCGTCTCCCTCGCAACAGTAGCAGAGAAAGGGTAAGACGATAAAAGGAAAGCAGCGGCCATCGGCTGTGGCCAATGCTGGCTGACGACGGAGAGGATAAGTCAAAGAGCTGGGTGGCTGCTGCTACTGAATTTATCAAAGAGAAATGGGTTGTTTGGGTGGTTTCGATGGTGGCTGTTTCGACTGGTTGAGGTTGCTGGGTTTTTGGAGAGGAGGAGATGTTGGCGGCGTGATGAGGTCAGCGAGATGGGGTGTGCGGCTGTGTGGTCTGCGGGAATGGTAATGCGTTAGGGGGAACGAAGAAGATGAGGTAAGGGGGCAGTGTCAGCGTCGTTGCTTCTTTTTGTCAGGGAGGGGATGTCTTTCATATTAGGTCTATGAAGGTTTTATAAAGTGGGGAATTTGGTTGGGCCTGAAATTTTGGGTCCTAAAATTGGGTTAATTTGAAATAAAAGGCAAATATTCTTTCAAAAAACGGCCACCCTATTACTAATTGAGTTTATTTTGCAGAAAGACTAATTAGTATTTTAACTAATTGATAATGTAATGAATATTTTTATTATTTTTATATATTAATTTATCAATTAAGAGTAATTATTTTCTAAAATTCAAATTAAACCTAAGATGACATGTAATGAAAAATGTGACAATTTTCATGATTTTTCTATAATTTTAAAATATTAAACCTTCATGAAATGCAACTAAATAAAGAAAAACTTCTAAAATTTATTAAAATTATTTTTTGGTCTATTTTTAGGAGTTATTCTCATGTGAGGGAAAAATTAGGTGCTCACAATAAGAACTAGTAGATCTCCCCGGCCTATGAGGCCTCCTCACCTCTCTGGCCTCTCTCTCCGGACCTCGTTGTCCTCCCTCTCATAGCCCCGCCTAACATCTCTCTCATAGTCCCGCCGGACATCCCTCTCATGATCCAGCATGCTCTCAACTCTGCGAGCAATCCCTACCACCTACTGGAATGGAACATCCGACTCTAACTCCCGAACCATGTTGAACCGAATATCACGCCTGAGGCCCTCAATGAATCTACGAACACGTTCTCTAACTGTAGCGACCAAGGTCGATGCATGTCTGGCCAAATCACTGAACCTGACGGCATAATCTTATACTGACATAGTGCCCCGACGCAGCTTCTCAAACTCCACGCACCATGCATCTCGGAGAGACTGAGGCACAAACTTCCTCAAGAACATCTCTGAAAACTGACCCCATGTAAGTGGAGCTGACCCGGCCGGACTACCCAACTCATATGCCCGCCACCACTGATAAGCTGCTCCCCTGAGCTGAAATGTGACAAAAGCAACCCCGCTCGTCTCCACAATACCCATAGTATGAAGAATGCGGTGACATCCCTCCAGGAAACCCTGGGCATCATCTGTTGCCAGTCCACTGAAGATAATAGGGTGGTACTTCTTGTACCTCTTCAGTCTAAGTTGTTCTTCCTCCGATGTTGATGCCCTAATAACGGGCTGAAGTGGGTCCCTAGGATGTGCTTCCATGACACCTTGAACCTGACCCACATGATCTCGCTGCTCTAGAGTGTAGGCGGCAGAAGTCTGAACTCCTCCCCTGATCTGCGGAGTAGCTGGCGCACCTGGAATCAATCCCTCCTGAGTCAATATACCAATTATACTCAATAGTTGCGCCCAGGTCTCCTGAAGTTCAGGCATAACAACGAGCGCCTCCGGTACCTGTCCCCTAGCTTGAACTACTGGCGGGCCCTCAACGGCTGCTCTGGAAGGTTCCCTAACTGTGGCACGTGCTCTTCGTCTACCTCTGCCTCTACCCCTAGAGACATCCGTGTCGGGGGTGACATCATCAGGAACCGCGGCTCGTGTCCTCAGCATCTGTGAGAGAATGGAATGATAAATTTCAAACTTCAAGGTCAATGAACTCGCACGATAAGAATGAAGGAAATGGAATTGTCCTAATAGTTCTGTAGCCTCTCGAAGATAAGTACAGACATCTCCGTACCGATCTGCAAGACTCTACTAAAATCTCTTATGACTCGTAGTACCTATGAACCTAGATCTTTGATACCAACTTGTCACGACCCAATTTCCCTCCGTTGGGTATAATGACGACACCTAGTCTTAAGGACTAGGTATGCCTAATATTAAATGAACAGAAAACAAAAATGTCAAAACTTTTAAATGCTTTTTGAAATAAATCTCCATACATTGCACATATTCCCAAAACCCGGTGAGTACAAGTCATAAGCTTTACAAAACTTTATGCTAAAACTCCTAAAATACCATTGTTCGGAAATAAATACAACAGTGTATGGAAGAATAAGACGGTGACTCTGAAACCCGCGAACGCTGGAGCGGTTTTACCTTGAGTCTCCACAACCGCAACCGCGCTGATAACAATCGATCGGCCGACTATGCAAAAACCTAGAATCTGCACAAAAAGTGTGCAGGAGTGTAGAATGAGCACACCACAGCGGTGCCCACTAAGTATCAAGACTAACCTCGGTGAAGTAGTGACGAAGAGTAGTCAAGATACCCACTAGTCTAATAAAATGAACAAGTATAGATATAGGAATAACGGAAAAACAATATACACATAAAGGCTACGCAATATAGCTAACAATACAGTAAATTCTATAAGGAAGATAAGCAACAAGTATCAGTGGAAAACATGAAATAACACAAAAAGATGAATAGAACACACTAAATCTGGAATGTAAATATACGATAAGGACAAGTAATTACTCAACCACTTTAACTACTTCTGCATCGAGTGCGCAGTCATCTACACGAGGTTCTGAACCTCGGACAAATCACCATTCACGGATTCCAATATCTGAACCCTAACATTGGCATCTTGTGCCTTCATTTCAAGTAATAACTGCACGGACAACTCACATGCCAATTGGGGTCATTCCCACATATAGGGTAAGTACAACAAGAGTATCTATACTGACAACAACAAGGAACCCTTAATCCGATAATAGTGCTTAACTGCGTGTATGCTTGTGCAGGTGTCCTAACATGAATCAACGGCCAATAAGCATAAGGAAAGAAGAGGGACAACACATACATTGTTTTCTCACCATTTCCACACGAATAAACTCACACAGTAAGTTTACTATTGCACAATATCAACAACAAAGAATGCCCCCAAGCCAACACAAGTATCACAAACAATCCCTGACATAACCCACCTTGTCTCACCACGTGTGCAATAGTAAAGTATATGCCCGCCTTGTTTCGCCACACGTGCATAATCATGTTCTCACCTTGTCTCGCCACATGCGCAACCCTCATATTTCATATCCCGCCTTATCACGCCGGATGTGCAATGTCAATAGTAAACACGGCACGGCAGAAACCACGTGCAAATCCCCATATCAGCAACCGCACAGCAGAAACCTCGTGCATCACAACAATCACAACCGCAGGACAGAAACCTCGTGCATCACACAACAAGTACAACCACAACAATGACAATAGTACAAGAAACAATAAATATATCAACTCAAGAACCTACGACCACAAGAAAGGCAAAGCTAGTCCACAAGTAATAAACACAATAACGAATGCTAGGCATGTTAAGAACAACTCTGCAAGAAGGAAAATAGCATGCAATGGTTACCTAAATGCACAGTCAGCCACAAGAAACTAACACCAATCTGATAACTCCATGTACGGGCAAGTCAACTAAGGTATAGTCTATTCAAACTTCCTTTAAGGTCGGGCAGTTTTGAGGGTACTTCAACAATTCCGCTAAAGGACAAGCACCATGAAAATAATCATAACCTCAGCTAAGACCAAACAATTACAGGATGAGATGCAGATAATTACAATTAGAGATAAGTAGTTAGGAAGACATAGCATGACAAAAAAAGGAGTAAAATATTCAGATAAGTTAATTAGGAGTCAAATAGACAATAGGAGTAAATCCAAAAGTAAGATGTTCTACATTTAAGCGAGTAAAGATGAAACTAGATATTAGGAAATTCAATCATGTCAAGAACAACTCATACTCGGCGAATATAAGGACCTAAGATCTCCTAAAGGGCCAACTTTCCACAGTTAAGTCCGAGTACGCACTCGTCACCTCGCGTACATGGTCTACAATCAACATAAAAGACTCAAATCCTAGGGGGTAATTCCCCCACACAAGGTTAGGCAAGATACTTTCCTCAAAGGCGACAACCCGGTACTCAAAAATAGACTTCTCGGATGAAACGGCCTCCGGGAAACTCAAATCCAACTAGGACAACTTCAAAACACACATAAAACTTATCAGGAACTACTTCGGGTAATAAAGATTTGTTCTTTACAAAAATCCAAAAAATCGACCCAAAAGTCAGCCCCCGGGCCCGCACCTCGGAACCTGTCAAATTTTACAAAATCCGAATACCCATTCCAATATGAGTTCAACCATACAAAAATTATCAAATTCCGATACCATTTCATCCCTCAAATCATGAAATTTCATTTTAAAAATTTTCTTCAAAAACCAACATTTTTCCTAACTAAAAACACAATTTAAATGATAAAAACAAAGACTAATTCATGGAATATATTTAATTCTAAGTGAAGAACACTAACCCAATCGAATTTCTTGAAAACCCCCAAAAGAAGCTCCCAAATCTGAAGTTTAAAACTCAAAATATGAAGAAAATGGCTAACCCTCGATATAAAAGGATTCTGCCAAGACTTCCGCATCTGCGGTCAAGAAACCGCATCTGCGGGACCACATTTGCGAGAAGCAATCCGCATCTGCGAACTTTGTCTACTTGGCCTGGGACCGCATTTGCAGATTTACAGCCGCACCAACGGCACCGCAGAAGCGGAAAGGGGAACCGCATGAGCGAGATTCCTCGCAGATGCGAACCAAGGACTGCAGAAGCGGCCATCACACTTGAGTGCCAACTTCTGCATAAGCGGGCTAGCTCCCAGGCCTCAAGTATCGCAGAAGAGACTCATGTAGAGTCGGATCCGCACCTGCGCTCCAAGGTGTCGCAGGTGCGAGACATTAGAACCAGACATGTCTTAAACTATGAAAACTCCTGAAACTCGTCTAAAGCACACCCGAGGCCCCCGGGACCCCGTCCGAACATACCTAGAAGTTCTAAAACCTAATACGGACCCGCTCGAGGTTTCAAATCACATTAAACAACGCCGAAACGATGAATCAATCCATAAATCGAACTTATGAACTTTCAAATCTTCGAACTTCTAAACTCATGCCGAAACTTATCAATTCACCTGGAATGACGCCAAATCTTGCAGACAAGTCCCAATTGACATCTCGGAGCTGATCCAACTCTCGAAATCGCATTCCGACCCCGATATCCCAAAAAGTCAACTGTGGTCAAACTTTTCCATTTTTCAAACTTTAAACTTTCCAATTTTTGCCGAATTACCTCAAATTACTCTACCAACCTCCAAATCCAATTCCGGACGCGCACCTAAGTTTAAAATCACCATACAAATTTGTTGACATTACCCAAAACGCATTCCGAAACCATTTACAAAAAAGTCAAACCTCCGGTCAAATCTCACCGCTTAAGCTTCCAAAATAAAAATCCCTCTTCCAATTTGACTCCGGATCATCCGGTAACTGAATCCCACCATGCACTCAAGTTGATATACACAATGTGAAGCTATTCAAGACATTACACCACCAAACGGAGCTTAAATTCTAAAAATGACCGGTCGGGTTATTATAAGTTCTCGCTCCACCATAGTGACCACCATATGGCGAAGAATGGCAAGCTTCAAGAATACCCAATTGTTCTTCTTCTAGAACACATCTCCAGATAACACCATCAGTGCAAATTTTGAAGAGATATGACTCATCCCAATATTAGTCCAGGCAGTCCCATTTGAGCTTCTTCTTTTGGTTTGAAGATAACTCATTTCGGACAATGCCGCTCACAAGATAGTTGGCCACATCGTCAAACCAAGGAATCCCAGTCATATACATGGAAAGGAGTTGTTAGTCCGAAAATGAATCATTGATCTCAAGGCCATCATGTGGCCTCCCCTCCTCCTCCAATCGGGACAAGTGGTCCGCCACTTGATTCTCACTCCCTTTGCGGTCTTGGATTTCAAGATCAAATTCTTGTAGAAGAAGTACTCACCGCATGGACCTAGAGTTCTTTTTCCCCATCAAATAATGAAGTGTCGCGTGATCGGTGTGAACAATCACTTTGGTACCCATGAGGTACATGCAAACTTTTCCATAGCAAAGACAATGGCTAAGAGTTCTTTCTCGGTCACCGTACAGTTGACTTGGGCCTTGTTCATGGTCTTACTAACATAGTAGACCGGATGGAAGATCTTGTTAATTCTTTTCCCCAATACCGCTCCAACCACCACATCACTAGCATCGCACATGATCTCAAATGGTAAGCTCCAATTTGGCGCGATAATAATATAAGTGGTAGTCAACCTATATTTGAGTAGTTCAAATGCCTTCATACAATCATCATTGAACACAAATTTGGCATCTTTCTCCAATAGCATGCATAAGGGGTTCACCACCTTAGAGAAATCCTTGATGAGCCGGCGGTGAAACCCCGCGTGACCTAGAAAGCTCCTCACTCCCTTGACGAAAGTAGGGGAAGGGAGTTTGGATATAACTTCAAATTTTGCTTTATCAACTTCACTACCATTCTTGGAAATCTTATGGCCAAGGACAGTGTGCTCCTCGACCATAAAGTGACACTTCTCCCAATTAAGCACCAAGTTAGTTTCTTCACAACGTGCCAATACCTTATCCAGGTTGTCCAAGAACTCTTCAAAAGAATCCCCCACAACAGAGAAATCATCCATGAAAACCTCGAGAAATTCCTCCACCATATCACTGAAGATTGCCATCATACACCGCTGAAAAGTAGCCGGTGCATTACATAAACCGAATGGCATCTGCGAGAATGCGAAAGTGCCATATGGATAAGTGAAGGTGGTCTTCTCTTGGTCTTCAGGTTCAATAAGAATCTGGTTATATCCGGAATACCCATCCAAGAAGCAATAATAAGCACGTCTGGCTAACCTATCCAACATCTTATCAAGAAATGGAAGTGGAAAATGGTCTTTCCAGGTAACTTTTTTGAGCTTCCTATAATCCATGCACACTCTCCACCCGGTGATAGTTCTTGTGGGGGTCAATTCATTTTTGTCATTTGTAATCACAGTCATGCCCCCTTTCTTTGGGACACATTGCACCGGCGAGGTCCACGAAATATCGGAAATGGGGTAGACAACCCCAGCATCCTACCACTTAATGATCTCTTTCTTGACTACCTTTTGCATGGCCTCATTCAATCTTCTTTGATGTTCCACGGAGGGTTTGGCGTCCTCCTCCAATATGATTTTGTGCATGCAAAAGGCGGGGCTTATACCCCGAATATCTGCCAATGTCCAACCTATTGCTTTCTTCCTCCTTTGGAGCACCGCAAGGGTGGAATCTACCTGCACGTTAGTTAAGCACAAGGAAAGAATAACAGGTAAAGTGGAACAAGGGCCTAGAAACTCATACCTGAGGTGTGAAGGCAAGGGCTTCAACTCCAATGTGGGAAGCTCCTCGATTTAGGGCTTTGTCGGTGGACAAGGTCCAAGAAAAGTTTTTGGGACCCATAAGTATATGATCTCATTCCTTGCAAAGCATTGACACATTCTAGAAAGCCTTCCTTCTCATCCTCATCATGGTTAACCAACACAACTTCCAACGTATCTTCAACATTAATCACAGTACTTGTGTCATCAACAATTACTTCGGTCACAAGATCCACGAACGAACATGCTTCGTTGCTATTACGCTGCCTCATTAATTTACAAACATGGAACGCAACTTTTTCATCGCCCACCCAGAAGGTGAGGTCACCAGATTCCACATCAACTAAGGCCTTCCCTGTGGCTAGGAAAGGTCTCCCTAAATGATTGGCACCTCATAGTCAACCTCACAGTCAAGTATCACAAAATCTGGGGGAAGTATGAACGTGTCGACCCGTACTAGCACATCATCAATTATCCCCAATGGCCTTTTTATTGTCCGGTCCGCCATTTGCAATCTCATGGATGTGAGTCTTGGTTGCCCAATCCCCAATGTCTTGAACACAGAACATGCCCCCAAGTCACATAAAGCTTTGGCGAAATTGGCACTCCCAATAGTGCACGGGATTGTAAAAGCACCGGGGTCTTCCAACTTTGTAGCCATGGAATGCACAATGGCACTCACTTGATGTGTCATTTTGATCGTTTCACAGTTCATTGATCTCTTCTTTGTCACCAACTCCTTCACAAACTTGGCATATCCCAGCATTTGTTCTAAGGCTTCAACCAATGGCACATTTATGGACAAATTTTTCATCATATCAATGAATTTCATGAAGTGATTCTCATTGTTTTGCTTTGAGAGCCTTTGAGGATATGGAGGAGAATGCCTTGGCAAGGGAGCCTTGGCACTGGGAACTACCGGATCCGATATGTCTATTACATGTTCCCTAGACGGGTTCACATCATCTTGTGTCTCCTCCACATTTTCATCAATGTCTATCCTCACTTCATCATTAGCTTGCAAATCATTTCTTGGACCATCATTATCTTGCATCATCACATCATCATTCACATTCTTTATTTGGTTTGAGGTACTAGCAACTCCACCTCTCCCACTTCTTGTTGTCACGGCCATAGCTTGCCCTGTATTGTTCCCACCCTTCAGGTTCACCACCGTATCACTTGGTAGTGCCTCCTTAGGGCGAGCATTCAAAAACTTTAGAAATTTGGCCAAGTTGGCCTTCCAAGTTGCGGATAGAAGTGTTGAAGGAGGCTAATTGGGCATCGGAGTCGGCGTTTTTCTCCATCACTTGCTTAAACATGTTTTCAATTCGTCCCATTTCATTGTTGGAAGAACTAGGACCTTGCGACAGATATGGAGGCGGGTTGTTTTATTGTTGATACATCGGGGCCTTTGAAAGCCTGACCCCGATTTCCTTGATTGCTATTGTTCCAACCCCCTTGATTATTGTTGCCTCCCCAATTACTTTGATTGTTTCCACCCCAATTGCTTTGATTATTTCCTCCCCAATTGCTTTGATTACCTTAATTACCCCAATTTTGATTGTTGTTGTTCCCCCAATTGCCTTGGTTATTGTTGTTGCCACCATTCCAATTTCCTTATTGACCTTGGTTGTTCCAATTTCCTTGGTTTCCCTGTGATCTCCATTTTTGTTAATTTGGAGCATTGCTCCGTTGACCTTGACCAATTGGTTCATGGTGGTCGTCAACTCCGCAATAGCTTGCCCATGATCATGTTGTTCCTTGTGGAGGTGGATAACATTAGGGTCACCCTGAGGAAATTTGGATCTACTTTGCCATGCCGAAGAAGTATCTGCCATCTCATCTAATAATTCACAACCTTCAGAGTAAGGCGTGTTCCTAAAATTACCCCTGGCGACTTGATTTACCACACACTGGTTAGTTGTGTTGATCCCTCTGTAAAAGGTTTGTTGGATCATTGCCTCGGTCATATCATTGTTTGGGAATTCTTTGACCATTGTGCGATACCTTTCCCAAATCTCATGCAACGATTCGTTTGGCTCTTGTTTGAAAGCCAAAATCTCATATCTTAGCGTCGCCATATGCCCCGGAGAAAAGAACTTTGCGATGAACTTCTCGGCCAACTCATCCCAAGTGGGGATGGATGGAATGGTTGAGCAACCTCTCTAGCCAGTCCAAAGCTTTTCCCTGTAGAGAAAAGGGAAATAGCCTTAACCTCAATGCGTCCTCGGAGACATTCATCTGCTTGCTCCCCCAACACGTATCAACAAAACCTTTGAGATGCTTATACGCATTTTGGTGTGGAGCTCCGGTGAAGAAACCCCATTTCTCAAGTAGTGTAAGCATGGCATTGGTTATTTGCAAGTTGCTCGCCCTAATCCGGGGTGGGACTATTGCACTTGCATAGCCTTCATTGGGCAACACCCGGTGTGATGCCCTTGATGGAGGTGGGGGAGGGTTTGGCACATTATCATGAGGCGGTCTGCCTCTCCTTTGTACTTGAAGCTCAAGATGAACCTCATCCACATTCTCATTATCTACCTCCTCCCCCATTGGTATATTTCCGAAGGGCTCGTTTTTAAGGGCCATTTCGTACCTAAAAGCAATTAACAAAGAAATTAGTAAAACAGAAGGAAAGAAAGGCAAAACAAACAAATAATTAGATATATAGATAAGACCTTTTAACTCCCCGGCAACGGCGCCAAAAATTGATCGGGTCCAAACCCACATTACTATTGAGTAGCGAGAATGTCGATGCAATAATAACCCAACTACGGTCAGGATCGAATCAACAGGGAGTTAATAACTGGAATTAGGTTTATATCTAAGTGAGATGCAAATTTTGACTCTAATTACACTTCCACAAATTTGGTTGATATTCTACTTGTCACGACCCCAAATCCTAACAGGCCGTGATGGCGCCTATCATGGAACTAGGCTAGCCG
>ML270509.1:0-26666 GCA_005239495.1 Nicotiana undulata | reverse complement strand
TAATTGAACAAAAGCGCAGTAAGGTGATGGTTGGCTAGCCTAGTTCCACGATAGGCGCCATCACGACCTGTTAGGATTTGGGGTCGTGACAAGTTGGTATCAGTACCAACTTTTCGGTGACACAAAGGTTTGCCACCGAAAAGCAGGGAGACTATCTGTATAAGGTAAAATATATTCATATTTAATGTTCGCGTGAGAAAATGACCCGTGGAGTCGAAGACAGAAGACAATCGGGCCTGAGGGAAATGATCTCGCTTGTTATTAGAGAGAATGATATTCATGAAAGCGAAATAAATGCCTACCACCTAGTAGTATTTAATGAGGAATATTTTATAGTATTAAGTGTGCGGTTTGTAGGCATTTAATTCCTACCTTTATACATTCTTCAATGGCCCCCATAATTGTCCTTTAAGATAGGGGCGGATGCAGAGGGTTAGCAGCGTGTTCAATTGAACCCATAACTTTTGACAGGGAGTAAAACTTTATGTGTAAAAATTCCTTAAAATTGTAAAATAATAAATATGAACCCATAACATTAAAAATATAATGGGTTCAATGCTAAAAACTTTATAGTTGAACCCCATCTTGGATCCGCTCTGTTTTAAGAGGGGCTTGACCCTAGGACCCCGTTCCCTAGGTACAATTATAGATAGTGAGCTCTACCATTATTATAAGGGACACGAATTTTCTGACAAACATACACTATATTCTATCAAAAACTCAATAACATTTTACATTCTTGTTTATTTATATTGTTCTGATCAATACCTCCGGAAGCTCTGCGTCCGTGACTAAGATATTTGCTATTTCATCTTAATTTCAAGGCTAAGTCTTACATTTTTGTCTAATTTATTTATCATTATAGGATCCAATCGATTCACTTGTCTATAAACCACTTATAAATTCAACGGTTACTGATAAACAGACCCACCATAAAAAAAGAGTTACCACGTGGCTTTAGAGAAATCTGTCTACTCAAAAAAAATGGGTAGACTTTTTTTTAAATGCCGATAAATGATTTTTTTTTTAAAAAACCGTCAGCAAAAAGGGTATATTTGCACCATTTTGTAACGCCATGGTTATATATCCACCAAACGTGGGTACTGGGTATATCTGCTCTAAATCACAAAGTTGAGGGGTATGCGGCAGCTCCTTTTGCAACAATACATGATTTCACCTAAAGTTTTGACAAGTTTGTTAAATCTGACACGTTTTATGTGTGTTCTCGTTAGAAAATCAAAATAAGAGGTATTTCACATTTTCATATATATATATATATAATTATAAAGTACCATTTGGGACATATTATTGTAAGTTGTATGTAACTTTTCATTACAAACCTGATATGATAATTAACCTAAAAATAAGATGTATAATACAAACCAGCTAGTCAGTTAAATTCATTGATGATGTAATTTTTTTTCTTTCACAGTTAGAGTTAATAATTTAATCCTAATAAAATATACTCAATTTTTTAACAAAATAATAAAATAAAATCATACCATGTGATATATTTTTTAGGCCGCCTATATATTTTATGCTAAATGGATCAGTCATTAGTACAATAATATCAGATTATGGACTTCCTTTCATATTTATAAAATAAAATGACAGCTTGGATCTCATAATTAGAGAGAGAGAGAGTAAAAACAAAAACATCTTAAGAACATGATATATATAGATATATCTTGTCGGTAACTTATAAACTCTTTCCGTTTCGGGTTAGGTGAACTATTTCCTTTTCGGTCATTTTTAAAAAGAATGACTCCTTTTTAAATTTAGAAATAATTTAGCTTAAATTTTTAATTCTATCATTAATGAAAAATTTTTATAAGTATATAAATACCCTGACTTGTTTAACACCACAAGTTTCAAAACATTTATAGCCATACAAATATTATAACTTGTTTAGGACCACAAATTCTAAAAGTCTTCATTTTTTTCTTAAGTTTCGTGTTCAGTCAAAAGCAAACATGTTCACATAAATTAAAATGGAGGAGTATACCATTAGGTTTAATTGTATAATAGTAGTATCACATGTAGGGGTGTTCAAACCGAAATGAAAACCCACATCAAATCGAAAAATCAAACCAAATCAATTAAAAAATCCGACTAGGTTTGGTTTGACTTGGTTTAGTATTAAGTAAAAAAACTCGAACCAAACCGACATATAAGTATATAATTTATATATATATTTTTAAGACTTTAATTTATATTGAATTTCTTTAAAAGACGTAGAAATATTTGGGATCCTCTCATATGTTAACCTTGGAAGCGTACATTTGCACGGAAAATTATTGATATACGACTAAGAAAATAACTATCATGTGTTACTAATACAAATTCTCTCATTGTAATATTTTAATAATAATTAATTTAATTTAATTTTAATAAACCAAATCAATCCGATCTATGTATAATTATATATACGTACACCCATAATCCCACCTTTACACGAGTAATTCTTCTTTGGGTCGTACTCATTTTTGGGACAGACAGTAATGCAATAATTACAGGAAGTGGGGCCGCCTTTAATTTAGAGACACAAAATGAATATCTTAAACAGAAAAAAAATAAAAAAAATTGGTACGTCAAATCATTAGTTTTTTCTTTTTGTTATAAAATATAATAGTAGTATCACGTGCTTCACGAGTTTTTTTTTTTTTTCGTTTTTTTCTTTTTTGGTTATATCGTGGATGAGTTTATATAAGAGCACAATGTTTACCATTTGCTTCATCATCTTCTTCCCACAAACATAGATAGGTACCTCCCCTCTCTCCCTCTCTCTCTCTCGTATTTATTTTTTTAACTTTTTATTAAATGACAGATAAAAGGATGTTACGCTACTGAGGGAGTATAATCTCCATTCTAAATTTTTTTTTGTTTTTGATTTTTTATTCGGTGTCTGATTTTGGAGTCCGATTATATTCGGAGTCATACCGAATTTAACTTTATTCGGGAAACACTCTCTATCAAGTATTCTGGTTAACAACTCTCCATTTTTGTTAACAATTCATCACTCGTCCTAGCGGTGGCTAGATCCAACTAGCTAGAGGCACAAGTGCGAGAAACAATAACAATAACATACTCAATAAAATCTCACTAGTGAGGTTTAGAAAGAGTAGATTGTACACAGACCTTATTCCTACCCCGAAAAGGATAGAGAGATTGTTTTCCAAAGACTCTCGACTTGACAAGCGAGACAGTACTATCAAAAAAGAAACAAAGAAAAAGACATTTGTGTCAAAAAGGCACAAGTGCGAGAAAACAAATATAAATAGAGATACAGATACAATTTTATAGTACTTATTTGTTCATAGGGGCTGACCTATTGAATACGGGTTTTCGGGAACACAATAATTTTTATATAGATCATGTATTTATATTAAGAAACTCACTAAATATTTGTAAATATCTAATTGTGAACCCATTGATAAGGTGAGTTGCTCTGATGGTAAGCACCTTCCACTTCTTGATTGCATATTAATTTAAAATTACATAGAAACCCATAAGAGCTCAAAACTCAACTATTGAATAATTTTTCTCTTTAACATGTGTATTTTGCTTTTGCAGAAAATCATCAAAGGGGCAAATTAAAGGGCAAAAATGCTGAATCAAAATACTTATTTTCGTTTAATATCTTTGGCAATATTTTTGGTCTTGGCCCTTAGTTTTTTGTCCAGTGCAAATGCACATAAACCGTTGAGGAGACATCTTTTGAGCCATGAATCAGAGAATTATGCAGTTATATTTGATGCTGGAAGTACAGGCAGCAGAGTTCATGTATTTCGTTTCAATGCGAATTTGGAACTTCTTCCCATTGGCAACGATATCGAGTTTTTCTTGGCGGTAATTTCTTTTTGACTTCATTTTATATGGAGTAAAAGTCGCTTTTGTTAGTTCAATAGGAAGAAATGCCTTGACGTAACTGATAAACTTGTTTTCATGTGACCAAGAGGTCACATGACCCAGTGACGGAGCCACCTTATATGAAGGGGTGTCAATTGACACCCCTTCACCAGAAAAATACACTGTGTAGCTACGTAAAAAAATAAATTATATGTAAATATAGTATGTAAATTTTCTGATATGTTCACTTTTATATATTTTGACATCCCTTAACGAAAATTCTGGCTCCGTCACTGACATGTTCTAGCCGTAAAAATAATCCCTTGCAGCAATGCAGAGTAAGACTGCATACATATAAACCTTTATGATCCGATTTTTTCTCGAACCTCGTGTATAACGGGAAATGAGTGCACCGAACTATCCTTTATCTTACTAGTAAAAGTCGCTTTTGTGTGTTTAAAACGTGTTAGTACAAAAGGACAAGAGTTTAAGTTTTATCTTAAATCCAAATTGGTAACATGGAAAAAAGAGAGGCATAGTGGTAACTGGTAGTTGTTGGACTTACAGCCAGTTTGACCAAATTTTTTTGGATCAAAAGTACTTTTTTGGCTGAAAGTTTTCTTTCCCAAAATTAATTTTTTCTTAAAATTGAGGTTTTTCACTAAGTTTTTAGAAGGAAAAAAAAGGAGAAGGAAAATCAACTTTTGAGAAGAAAAAAATACTCCCTCCGATCCAAAATAAGTGATTTTTTAATTTTTTTCTTGTGATCCAAAATAAGTGATTTTTTCAGATTTCCAGAATGAATTAATTATTTTTTTGCTACATTGCCCTTGGAGTAAATAATGTTGGAGTATGCGTTAGGAGTATTTATGAGGGATAATAAAGGTTAATATGATCAATTTCATTGCTAATTAATGCTAAAAGGTAGATTTCTTAATCTGCGTGAAAACAAAAAAATCATTTATTTTGGACAGGAGGGAGTAGTTTCTCTCCCAAGACACTTTTGAGAAAAATAGACTTAAAAATAATTTTTAAAAGTTTAGTCAAACACTAGTTACTGTTCAAAAGTATTTTTTGAATTAATTAGTGAAACACAAATCTTTTTCACCAAAAACACTTTTTAGAAAAATACTTTTGAAAAAAACACTTCTCATAATAAGCTGATTTTAGAAGTTTGACCAAAAAATGCATGTACAATACATGTCTAAATAGTATAAGCAACATAAAGAATGGAGTTTAAGCTCTATATGAACGCCGTGTAAAGTTTTTATAAAGTAAATATAAATAAATTTCTATGATACAAATAAACTAATAACCTAAAATAATTATAACTAAATTACTAATTGCTATTATGGGTTAAAATTTAAAAAAATGATATTATATAATCGTTGTAAAAATAATAGCCAAAAAAATATAAATATATATATATATATATATATATATATATATATATATCTTAAATCCTAAAGAAACAAGTAAAAGGTATAAAATGGTAGGAGTGTAACTTGAGATAATACTTGGAGACACTAAACTAAAACATGTCCTTGCCTTGCATCTAATTATTTGATAAGTGTTGCACTTAGGGCATATCCCAAGACACAAGAACATTCTCAACATATAATTAATTAAATGGATTGTGAGAATTAATTATTTTTTATTTTTTAGTAATAGATAATATAGACCTTTAAAATATGAAGTTTTAAGTCACAAATTCCTTTTCCCCCCTACTTTTTACTTTAATCTTATGATATTAGTTTGATCTTACTTTTGCAGACAGATCCAGGTCTAAGTTCATATGCAGATGATCCTAAGGCTGCAGCCAACTCTTTAGAGCCACTTCTAGAGGGAGCTGAAGGTGTTGTTCCTAAAGAGTTGCAATCCGAAACTCCCCTTGAACTCGGGGTCAGTAATATACGATACACTTTCCTTTTTAGTCTGTTTCAAAGAATATTATATTTTATATATCAAACAATTTAAGTTTAAAATTTTATGAGAAACTTTTATAGCTATACAAATATCATGGTCTCACAAAGATTTTATCCCTTAAGTTTTTAGAATCATAAGTTTTAAAAGTCTTCTTTTTTTCTTAAACTTCATGTCGTGTTTAGGTATCTCAAATATGAACATGAGTTTAACTTCTATAAAGTGACGACTATAAAGAGAGAAGTGACGGGAGTAGCTGAGTAGGCTTATTTTATACTCCTACATAGTCATAAGTACTATGTTTTGCGATGAATTGTCGTCGTCGGGGGCGGATCCAGCGTAGCGGTATCGATTTCATATGAACTAAGTACTTTCAGCACGGGACAGAAATTTATGTATAAAAATTATCTAAATTAGGAACAAATAGTAAATATGAATCCTTAACTTTAACAATACAACAAGTTCAATACAAAATCTTTTAGAAATTGAACCCATAAAATTTAAATTCTAGATGCGCCTCTGGTCGTCGTCACTGTCTAGAAAATGGGATGGTACCTTATTTGTTATTGGTGTACAAATAAGTTGCTTAAAAGATATTTATAAATTTTATAGTAACCGCAATTTGTAATCTCAAAAATAAGTCAAGCAACTTGCTATATGTACAACAAGTTAAATTTCGTTGGGATGTAAAAACTCTTTTAAAAAATAATGTATGTATAAGTTTAATCCTATAAATATTGGTACACTTTATCATCATTAAGCAAAATTACATGGTCCAACTTAGAGCTAAAACGATAATGGCCACTCCTCGGCGACCCAGAGATCGCGGAGTCCGTGCCCGTGCTGAAAGTGAAGAAGTTTTTCTCTCCTTTCATACGCTTATATTTTTCTTAGATAGAATAATGCAAGTTGTGTAATTATTTTAATATTTGTGTGAATAAACTTATAGGCAACAGCAGGATTGAGGATGTTAAAAGGGGATGCAGCAGAAAAGATTTTACAAGCGGTATATGTTTCCATCAGACCTTAATTATTTATTTGAAGAAAATTTATTTTAATTTTCATGATTAAAAAATTTAATCATCCTTTTACTAATTTATTAATTAAAAGTTTTTGTCCTTTTCAATTCTAAAAGGTGAGAGATTTAATCAAGAACGAAAGCACTTTCCATACCAAAGATCAATGGGTCAGTATTCTTGATGGAACTCAAGAAGGCTCTTATATGTGGGTAAGTTATTAATTATAGCAAAATACTTTCTCCTCTTTTTTTCGGATCTTTTCACACATAGCCGATCATATTTATTATTTATTTTTGCTAGCAGGTTTGTATAAATTACTCATTATATATATATGTATATATATAAACAGCTGAATGAACGGTTATTTAGGTTAATTCTTTTTTTTTTTTTTGAGTCCCTTCGGTTACCCAAAGGCCTCGGAATATTCTACTTAGTCAACTCAATTATGCAAATGAGGCTATTAAAAAAATGTAAATGAACAATTTGAGTTGAATATCTTATATGTAATCATCTATTATTGAGTTGAATATCTTGAGTTGTTGGTGTTTATTAATATACAGGTTGCAATAAATTATCTATTGGGAAATTTGGGTAAAAACTACAAAAGTACCACGGCAACAATTGACCTAGGTGGTGGTTCAGTCCAAATGGCATATGCAATCTCAAAGGAACAATTTGCAAATGCTCCTCAAAATGAGGACGGAGAACCTTATGTTCAACAAAAACATCTTATGTCAAAAGATTACAACCTCTATGTTCACAGGTTTGCATTCCTCTTTATGTCACAAAATAAATCTAAGATCAACTACTCATAGTATATATTTTTTGCAGTTATTTGAACTATGGACAACTAGCTGGCCGTGCTGAGATTTTCAAGGCTTCAAGAAACTATAGTAATCCTTGCGCTTTGGAAGGATATGATGGTATATATATCTCGAATTTCTTATATATGAAATTTCACCTTTGATCGTATACAATAATATCGTCGAAAATATTCTTAATAATACGATAAATGTTAGTGATAATATGCTAAATGTTTGAGTATATGCACAGACAATATACCTTATTGGCTATTTATAACTAGTTACTAGTCTCTGTACACGTACGTTGCACGTGTGTCCCGTATAAATTAGAACATATTTGTTTAAAATAATATAGATAATATATTAAAGTATGTGTATAATGAGTAATAATAATATAAAACGAAAAAACTACAAGCTCAATTTGATAAAATAATTAGCCTATTTGAATAAAAGATGATAATTTACAGGTATTCAATACAGTCCTGAAATTTTTTCATATAAGCTTAATATGCTTGTGACTTTCTACATGAATTTTTTGCATTAATATCATTTTTCTTTAAAACTCTCCCAAAAACTAACAAAAAGAAAAATAGAATTTGTAAGCAAATATTGTCGAAGTAATCTGACCTCAAGTTAGAATAGACTTCAAATTTTAAATATCACAATTTATCTAACGTAGTTACCATTTCTAACATGAATGAGTCTATATAAAACAAAATAGATACTTGCACAGTGAACTTTAATTTGAATATCACCATTTACCTATCGTAGTTACCAATTCTAACATGGATGATGATATATCTCAGGGGGAAAAACTTGTACAATTCTATGAATACTCGTTGGAAGTAACAAAGAGAAGTTAATTTGAAATATAGAACGACTAGCACTCTATAAACACATAGAAGTAGATCTTGAAGGGATAGTGACTCGGAAAAGAATTTAAAATTCTTTTATATAAATATTCTAAAGTGACACTTACATAAAAAATGAGAAGGCAGAAGAGGAAACCGCAAATAATCCTCGTATTGTTGATATACATATATTCTTCTGCTTTTTGTTCTCTATTAGAAAGTTTTTGATAGAATATGAGTTGTTTGGTAAATAAAAAAACCACTAAAAATATTATTTTCAATGAGAAAGCCATCACTCTTTGATGCATTTTGTTTTACTTTACTATATATTAATTTTATAATACTATTCTGCGCGTTTATAGAATACTTTAAAGAATGTGAAAAGTTGTGCAAGCGAATTATTATTATTTCAATAGAAGATAAAAGATACAAACAATTGGTAGTGAGTAAAAAAATTTATATACGACAAAGAATGTAAGAAAGTATATAAAGGCTATTAATATGAAAGATGAAAGAAACAAAACATAAATGTATAATTACATCTACTCACACAAGAACATTATAGGAGTAATATTGACTAAAGGATAAAATGGCCATTCAGTTTTTAATAGGCGTTTTGGTCTTTTAACTTTCCTTTAATTCTTCACACTTATTATATAGTATATGAGGTACCTCTCATAAACAACACTTCACTATAAAAGCCAAGTTTTTCCGGAACCAAATTTCATGTTCTGTTATAATATATGTTTTTTATAACAACAATTCGCTATAACATCCAAAAATATCTGGAACAAACGACGCAGTTATAGAGAGGTTTGACTGTATGTACAGTCAAACCTCTCTATAACTGCATCCTTATAAAACAACACTTCTCTATAAAAACTAAGTTTTTTCTGAACCAAATTTCATGTTCTGTTATATTATATGTTTTCTATAACAGCAATTCGATATAACATCAAAAAATATTTGAAACAAACGAGACTGTTATAGAAAAGTTTGACTATAATTTTATTTTCAAATGCTAATAGAAGAGCATCATGGTTTCTTGAAGGGTACTACTCATATGGAGGAGTGGACTACAAAGTAAAAGCTCCACCAAGTGGTACTAGCTTGAAAAAATGTAGAGCATTAGTTAGGAAAGCACTTAAAATTAGAGCACCATGCAATTACAAGAACTGCACATTCAATGGAGTGTGGAATGGTGGAGGTGGTGCTGGATCCAAGACTGTGCAGGCTTCATCATTTTTCTATGACATTGGTGCTCAGGTAAATTTTTTGTTTACATTCGACATGTCGTATTCAGAATTCGAAGTTTATGAGTTTCGTACGACTATAAGTTAATATATAATAATAAATGAATTCACAGTCAAATATTTAAAGATATTTAATGAATTTTTTATTAATATATATACAGGATCTGGACAACAACTATTAGATTCACGTGAACTCGTACATAAATTCATCATGTTCAACAACTACAAAAAATTGACGACTACACAGGCTAACTAAGTAGTTCAATTTAAATAATACTAGCTAAATGTTGTCAGAGAATTTACAGTGCCAACTCTATAAATGATACATAGGTGCTATATTAATACATTATGTGTCATGCTGGGCTGCGTGCATCCTACGCTCTTCAGATCCCACATGTAAAATTTTACTGGACTGATGTTGTTGTTGTTACTGTTGTTGCTGTTGTTGTATGTGCCATAATGTTCATAAATTTTCAATACTGAGCATGTAATATAGTATTAAGTATAAATGGAGCGACATATGGACGATAAGAGTCATATAGCCAATTCTAACTCACTTGCAGTTGAAATGCAGCAATTGTAGTTGATGTGATTTTTAACTTTTTGTGATTTGATTGTATATAATCAATTCAGTTTACTTTTAAGCTCAACTAATTGAGGTTTAATTTTGCATTGTAGGTTGGAATAGTGGATAGCAAATTTCCATCAGCAATAGCAAAGCCAATTCAGTACCTAAATGCAGCTAAAGTTGCTTGCAAGACAAAAGAAGCAGATATAAAATCAGTATTTCCAAACACTCAAGATAGAAATATCCCATACTTATGCATTGATTTGGTATATGATTACACTTTGCTTGTCGATGGATTCGGTAAGTTTTCTTTTATCGTTATTTTATACTGTCAGTGTATATAAGTTAAATACAATATCATTCAAACAGAAAATAATTTGGCGCTCGGGCTTTCTTCCCCTTACTTACTTACCTTTTTTTAAATGCATCTTTGTACAGGATTAAATCCATACAAAGACATTACAGTGCTGCATGATGTCAAATACAAAAATCATCTTGTTGGAGCAGCTTGGCCATTGGGATGTGCCATTGATTTAGTTTCTTCATCTCCAAAGAAGACTAGAATATCATCACATTAAGTGTTATGTTATTCTATTAAGTTGTAACAATAATGTCATGCCCTTTGCTTTGTTTTTCTTATCTTGTACTTTAAGTTAACCTAATATTAATGGGCATTTCCTAATGGCTTTGACCTTCTTATTTAAAATATCTTTTCGTGACTCCGATAGAATAATCTATATATTCAAGTTGTCACAATGACATATTCAAACGTGAGGGAATGTTAGACGTTTGATAATTATTTCTTCTACCCTGATAATAGATTTCATTGAAGCGGTTAATCCCATGCATAATGTAAGGACATGTGGTCGCACATCATAACTATTGTATGTTGTATTGGTTTTTTTCCTCTTTCCCTTTTAACCAAATTATTACATGGAATTACGTTGATGGACTCTTTAAAACCTTTCATTTATATTTTAATTTGACTATGTTAGGAAAACTATCGAAAAATAGTTTCGTGTTAAAAATATAAACCATGCTGGTCAAAATTTTAAAGCACGCTGCTAAGAATCTTGAAGTAACAATAATTCTGACGATCATCAGAATTTCAGCCACAATACAAAATTTTTAGTAATATAGCAACCATCAGAACTTTATGACGATCACCATAACTTGCAATATTATTGCAACCGTTGAAATTCCAGCAACTCACCATAAGACTTTTTCAAGAAATTCTAACCAACGTGCTTCCAAATTACAATCGGGAACTATTTTTCTAACTTTTCTTATCGGGTCAAAATATAAATGGTGGCATCACATATTCCCATTTGTGCAAATAGCCATTGTTATACTGGGCCCAAAAACGGTCTTAAGGTTTTTTGTTCACTTTTAGCCTGCCCGATAAACAATATACATTTGGTAGCCGAAAAAGTAACGGTGTAGTCGCTATCAAAATACTATCTAAAAAAATAAAAAAAATAAAAATTATATATATATATATATATTGTATATTTATTTATATATACATTATGTATGTTATATATAAAAAATATATAATTTTTTCGACTACCGAATACAAATAATTTTTAGTGTCGGCTAAAAGTGAAAAAAGCCTTAGACATTAGCAAAAAAGGAAGGCCCAATAAGTAAGCCCGTTTAAGATCATGTCCCATTTGGGGAAAAAAAAACAGCTGCCGTGTACTTCCATCGGTTGCCGTCCACAGTGAAAGCTCAAAACTTTTCAGGTTGGCTATGGAGGCGAACACGTCAGCAACTGAACCCGAACCGTTTCGTCTGTTTGATGAAAAATCCCAATCTGGGTTTGGGTTTGGATTCCTTGATTGCCCAGAAAACAAGCCTCTTCCACCTCCACCTCCTTGTGTTGAAGTACTTTCCTCACAGGTATTCGCTTTTGTACAAATACAACAACATATTACTACATTATTTTGTTAATTTGTTAGTTATGAATTGTAAAATGAATTAATTTTTGAATATTGAGTAGGTTTCATCAAATGTGGAGTTTAATGTGGAGCCTATAAATTTGGATGGCCTTACTTTACTTAAGGTAAGATTAGTTCTATTTTTTTTTGTTTTTTATATGGCAAAAGATATTTTTCTTGATGAAATTATGTTTCAGTGGGAGCCTTGGCGTAGCTGCGTAACTGGTAAAGTTTATGTCATGTGTGATCGGGAAGTCATGAGCTTGAACTGTGAAATCAGCCTCTTGTAGAAATGTACTATAAGGTTGCGTATAATAGACCCTTGTGGTTCGGTCCTTCCCCGACCCCGCTCATAGCGGGGAGCTTCAAGGGCGGATGCACACCGCTTCGTCAAATTTTTTTACTAAATATTTGTGTTAATACAGTACGGAAATGAATAAATAGGAGAAAATGACCCTACTTGACATAAATTGTGTCTTGGTGTGTTGGTTATATGATTGATTTTGGTCAAAGAGGTCAAAGGATCAAAGCTAATTTTCTTTTGCAAATATTGAGAGTGCAAATATTGTGAGAGCCTTTGTGGTTAAAAATTGTGTGAACAGAATTGAAATGAGGACCTTTAAGACTATTTCTTGTCTAAAAGTGTGATAATCAAAGTTATATTCCAGTTCTTCTATAAATTTCGACAACGCTTACAAAAATTTCTGCGTACGCCCCTGGAGAGCTTAGTGAATCGGGCTTCCCTTTAAATTATGTTTCAGTGTTTGGTTACTTTGAATTGTAGAAATATTTTCTCTCAATTTTTTTATTTTTTATAAGTTCAGTCATTTTTTCTTTAGTAAGATGCCAGCTTTTAGTTTAAGTAATGTGTTTCAATCAGCATTTGGACAAATTTATGAACATGCTAAAAGATTCAATTTCTTGATCTTTTTTTTTCTTTTAAAAATATTATGGACATACTGATCTACAGAAGTCTGTTATTTGCTGAGCTCAAGAACGATTTAGCTTCGATTATCTTTGGTTGCCTTAACGAGTGTTCGCTTCTCTGTTAGGGAAGGGTGAGTACAAAGGAAGTATTTGGCTTGTCTAATTCAGATTTAGTCCCCGGCAAATATGAAGGTCTGTGACAATTTAGTTCTCTTCTTTACCTCTTTCGTGCTCATTATAACTACTGATACTTCAACTTGAATTGCGTGAACTTTATTTATTTGAATTTGGTTTAAGTATGAATGTTTTTAGTTTACTAAATCAGGAATTATAAGTAATATATGTCAATATTTATTGTTGAATAAAGTTAGTACAACAACAACATACCCAGCCCACAAGTGGGGTCTAGTGTGAGATAGAGAGACTGTTTCCGATGTATCCTTAGCTCATTAAAGGCGTTTTCGAAACATGCTTGAAAAATACTAAAGTAAAAAACTAAGGATGAAAATACTGAAGAAAAGAAAAGTATTGACACCAAAATAGTAGAGATAACCAAATAAACAACATAAAGTAATGTTGCAGTAAAAATTACTTTTAAATATAAGAGGAGCGTTGCGGTAGGTTTACGGCCAAAGTGAAAATAGTCAATCTTCTAGCACATTATATGAATGAATTTTGGGCTTCTAAGTCCAAAGTATTCACTAGGTGAATTTCATGGGAATACATATGCAATGATATATGGGCAACCACATAAGATTGGACATGATTAAAAATGATCACATAGGGTAAAAGTAGCACACATAGTCATAGAGGATAAAATGAGGTCGCCTGAAATTTTTTGATCATGTCCTACATAGATTTTCAGATGTACTTTTTCATTGGTGTGGCAAATGATGGTTGCAATTGGAATTTTAAGGAGACAAGGTAAATCTAGAATTACATCAAGGAGGAGTTGTATGAAAGGACCTAAAATGTGAGGAAAATGTCCGTATAGATTGGTTGAGAATTAACTAGTTATCCATGAAGGAACAAGTGAGAGATTTCGAGTCCTAATTTTACTACAAAACAATAATTGATATTGTAATGAAATGGACCTGAATGGAGTAAAATAGATATAGAGAGTTCATACAGTTGACCCAACTTGCTATGAAATTGAGGCGTAGTTGATTGATTAACTTATAGCTAGAAAACCATCCTCAATTAAATGGAACAACATTTTATAATAGAACTATAATTCATCTAAGTGAAATCATAGTAATGATAAAGTTCTCAAATAACAAGGAAAGAGTCAAACTACTTCTGTGCAATCTTAATCTACGACACTGATGTTGCATTGAAACACGACTCAGGACATAGAAGCCATCTGCAACTGTCGAGTGAGTGATATTTTCACTAACACACGCTATAATATCTGTTCTAGTGTTAGAAGTTTGATATACTGTCAGCTGGTTTTCTTTCATGAGGGTGTGATTACGCTGACGTTAAATTTATTGTTTGATGGTAATGGAGAAAAACATGATGTAGCTCATACAGCTAAATTGAGGAAGAAAGGACTCATTACAGAAATTTTATGCTTGGCAACTCCCAGTTAGGCACTAATGATTGGCAAGTCCATTAATGGAAGATACGGTAGCGATTATTGGTCACTAATTAGGATGTGAAGTGAACCTAGATGACTGATATTCTCATTTGTGTTATTCTCTTTTTGCAGGCGGGCTGAAATTGTGGGAAGGTTCATTAGATTTAGTGAAGACTTTGAACTCCGAGATGCAAAGTGGGCAATTGTCACTGACTGGAAAAAGAGTTTTAGAGGTGGGCTCCTATTGTGGAGGTGAATCTTTGATCTTCTGCTATGCGTAGAGACTGTTAATCCTAACTTACCAAATCCACTCTTGCATTGGTTTTTTCCATTTACCTTCTCATTGCAGTTTTAGTCAAAATGATGTCTGAATTACTATATGCTATGTTGCTCGGACTCTATGAACATATTGTGGGGTACGTGTCGGATTTTCCAAAAACGGTGTATTTTTTGGAGAATCCAACGCAGGTTGGGGGTATTTTGGAGAATCCGTGCAACATAGAGTGTATGCAAGTAGTAGGGTCAGATTGTTCATCAAGCATACTAAAGTATTTTTCCGTTTAACAGTATTTTCTTTCCCTATACAAGTCACATGGTTGATCTTTTATACTATACTTGTGCAAGTGCTTATTGACTATGACACGAGAAGTTTCTACTGAGTACCCAGAGAAACCATCTCTATGAGAGGAAATTTTTTATCTCCGATCAGTCCCTTGTCACTCGACTCAGGTTTTTCACTAAATAGAAGTCTTCTCCTTTGTTTGTTTAGTTGTCCCCCCCCCCCCCCTCTCCTTCCATTTTAAATTTTATTTTTTCCTCCTTCCCTTTTTTACTTTTTCCCCTTTCCCTTTTGATTGAACATAATAGTCATTTGAGTTAAAATTTGTGATTGCCAGTGGAAATGTGGATTTTCTATAGAATGTCGTTGTAACGTCTTCATGTTGCTCATTGAAATAAAAGTTTGTAATGGTTATTGTCACTGTCATTATCGCTATTAGCTTTTGTTGTGATTGTCCTGAGGGATCGACACCCTAATGCGCTTAGATTTTCCAACTTAACTTGACTTAGTGCATGACTCTCTCTTGTAACTATCTCACATTATTTACTTGTTGACTCTCTTTCACTTGTTTTCAGCTTGGTTGTGGTCATGGTCTTCCTGGAATCTTTGCCTGTCTGAAGGTACATAAATGCTTGAAGTGATTTGTGATTGCTTGTCTCGTCGTCCTCTTGATTAAGCATTTTGCTTTTGGTGTATTAGGGTGCTCGTGCTGTACATTTTCATGACTTCAATGCTGAGGTGCTGCAATGCCTAACTATTCCAAATGTCAATGCAAATATCCAACAGAATTTGTTGGCCACAGATAATAATAGCGCTGAAGTTCGCTACTTTGCTAGTGACTGGAGTGAAGCTCATCTGATTCTTCCTCATGTACTTGCTGATGAAGGTGGCACAAAAAGCTGCGAAACAGTTGATAAGGCTGCTGGTTATGATATAATTCTCATGGCAGAGACAGTGTACTCAGTTTCTACTTTACCTAGTCTGTACAAACTTATTAAAAAGGTTTGTTTTGGTTTAAGTTTTAATATAGTTTTATCATTAAATTTCCTCGCTTCTAAGATATCTCTTTCTTTCCGTCCTTTTTCTTCTTTGTGCAGTGCTTACATAGTCCTCATGGAATTGTATATCTAGCTGCAAAGAAGCATTATTTTGGTGTCGGTGGTGGATCAAGGCGATTTATTTCGATTGTGGAGAAAGACGGTGAGCTACTGCCTACTTTTACTCTTTGCTCTTCGAAAATTTGGACTACATTTTCTATTACGAAATGGTGAGCTGGTCTCTAAAGATGTTGAATTATGAAACTGATGTTCATATTAGCTGTTAAATGTAGGTTATCGGTTATGTCTTATCTCATCCCTTGTGACTGCTTTTTAGGGTTAAAGAATTACACATAGTTTATCATATGTATTTGCGAGCGTGTGAAGTATATGATCTATCAAATGTCTAGTTTCCTATAGAAAGAGGTCAAGATTTCGTTGCATCCTATGCATACTGGAAACAGAGGAGCGACTAGTGCTCTTGGATTATCATGAGGATTCCAGTTAAACACTACAACAACAACAACAACAACAACCCAGTGAGATCCCACATGTGGGGTCTGGGGAGGGCAGTGTGTACGCAGACCTTACCCCTACTCCGGAGGAGTAGAGAGGTTGTTTCCGGTAGACCCTTGGCACAAGAAGGAAAGAGACAATGTATCAGTAGCAGCAAAGGAATCCAGACAGAAAATAGAGAGCAAAGTAGTAACACTAAGCATCAATACAGGCACAATACTAAGGGAATAATATGTACACAAAGGTCCGCTAAACATACTATAGCCTAACTCTCGACCCTAAAGAAGTATTAAGAACACAACTGGAGCCCCTAGCCGCCTAAAACAAGACACTATCACACTAGCTTCCTATCTCCTAACCCTCGACCACCACAACTTCTTATCAAGGGCCATGTCCTCGGAAATCTGCATCCGCACCATGGGGTAGCGAGATCAATCCTAGAGTTTCGTATCAGCGTTCTTGTGATAGCATTGTACCTTACTTATAAGACTCCAGACAGAAAGCTGGCGCTAAACATACACTTATAAGACTCCATTGCTGCTAGCTTGCTTGACTGCATTGCTTCAAATGGTTTTTCAGGGTACCATCTTGCTGGTTATTGTTCATTTTCTGTCGTCGTTGCTTTTAACCCTTTCCATTATTTCCAGATGTTTTGCTGTTCGTTTAAGAGTTTCAACAAGAAATTAACCTCATGAGTTTTTACTTAATCAGGTATTCTAGCAGCTTCTCTAGTTGCTGAAGTTACAGACGGCTCGTCTAACGTTCGAGAAGTCTGGAAGCTCCACTTCAGGTGAAGTTTGGTTCAGTTTTCTGGTTCTAGTTTCTTGTAGTTCATCTTTGTGAAATGGGAAATTGAGAACAAGATCTGTATGAAAAGGAATTGGGAATTGTTTTCTTTCTTAAATAGAAGACTAAATTGTGTTGTATCAGTCATAAACTTACTTTAAAAGTAGACTTCTTTTGTCTTAAAAATTTAAGGAGCGAAGATAGCCATTTTCGGAGATGGTATTTAGAGATTAGCCGGTACTTGTTTTGTCATGAAATTTTAAACTAAAAATCCAAACTTCAGTACAATTCAGGACACTTTTGTCCCAAAAAATTGCACTGACAAACTTAAATTCAGGACTCGCTGACTAATTCTTAAATAGCTGCCTTTAGAGTGGCTACCTAGTGTCATTTCTACGGTTTTAAAATCCCAGCGAAGACAAAAATACTAGGTGATGTACCCCCACATGTCCAACCCTTGATGGACAAAGTTATTTAGTGGAATTACTTAGTAACTGTTGCTGGCGGGAGGTAACATGTATGCTATAGAATTAGTCGAGGTGGTGCAAACTGGACCGGACACCATGGTTATTAAAAATATTTAAGCAGGTCTTAAAAGTGAGCAGAGAAACTGTGATTGATAGTCAATTTTCCATCTTGTAAGCAATTGCTTGCAGTTTTCTTCTTTGCTGTTCTCTCACCAAATTTGACATCTCCAACTTCTGTTGTTTTAAATGACAAACAAATGCTTTAGTAGTTAGTGTCAATTGGTCACTGTCTAAATGCAACTAGAGTAGACATGGACAATCTGTAATAACAATTGTGTCCAAGTTCGTATCGAAAATTAATCAATTTGACTATTCAAATTTTGAACATTACTCTCTCAAAGTCTTTGCCCCATATTCAATTCGTCTACTCTCAGGTAAATGCTAGAAAGGAACATGAGCCCCCACCCACCCACCCAATTTAATATATATTTTTCAGTTTTTTCCCTTTCACTTTCACTCACTCGCCATAGTTATTATTATCCCCATTAGTTAAAAGAGTTACAGCATTTACCCTCTAAGTAAATATACTATTGCATAGACCTTTTTAAGTTGGTTAAAAATAAAAAAATGTCGTTTGTTTGACCACTTTACCATCTATTATTAGCAAAAATTGCAAAACCAGCTGAGTTGGATAAACTCTGTCAGCTGAATTTCTCTAACCAATTATTTTCCAAATTAGTAAATTTGTTCGCGCTTCGTGCGATTTGAGACATATTAGTTCCCTGGGAAGTAGTCTTTATAAATTTAGTCAGACATAAAAATTTTAAGTATTTGAAAAAAGAAACACTAATGAAATTTATTCTATCATCACTTATCTAAATAATCTTGAAAACGATTAGACACGAACTCCTAAGTTACTTGTTGAGTTTTCTTATGTTGGTAGTTGTTGTTTTCATTAATCAGCAAGTGAACAAAATACAAAACATAGCAAGTTCACGGCTAGCTAATCTCCAAGTTAAGAGGGTGTTTGGCTAAGCTTATAAGCTGGTAAAATTGACTTATAAGCACATTTTAGTTTATCTACTCGTTTGATAAATACCCAAAGCGTTTATAAGCTAAAATCAGTCATAAGTCATAAGATGGTCACCCCCAACTTATGGCTTTTCAGCTTAAAAGCACTTTTAGTTTGACAACACTTTTACTAATTTATCCTTAACAATAATTTCTAATTCACAAAATACTTTTTCCAAAATAAATTGCTCGACTTTCTCATCATTCCATATTTCTTGTTAATTATTTTCTTTACAAAGAATTTTTTTAATTTATAATCTTTAAAAAAAATTCAATGGTATTTTAGACATTTTAACAAAAGAATAGTTTATCAGCACATTTTTATCAAACACATCAACCGCTTATTATCAGTTTCAGCACTTTTATCCAAACACGTAAATGCTTATTTTAGAAAAACTTTTCAACACTTCATTCAAACTTATCAGTTATTTACTTTCAGCTAATCCAAACGATCTCTAACTCCAAATCCAATCCCAATACAAAATCTAGTAAGCTCCTGAATTAAACCTTGAGCACAAAAGAAGAGCTAAGTAAATTAGAAATAAAGCTTCTGCAGTAGCCATTTCAGATCAGCCCTGAAGTTGCATAACACACTCTTTCAAGACTTTTACCGTCTCTTGCTGCGTTTCAGATATTCTATAGTTTCTTTCTCTCCACAACGCATGAATAAAGGCTGCGTCAATGTATAACCCATTTGTTTTAACTCTATAACAACACTTCGCTATATTATCTAAAAATAATTCGGAACAAACGAGGCTGTTATAGAGAGGTTTGATTGCATTAAATTTATTGAGTTGTTTTAAATGATCAAAGTAGTCAGTTAATAATAAAATTTATTGTTAGTTCTCTATAAAATACTCCCTCCGATCCAAAATAAGTGATTTTTTGGCCCTTATTTTGTGGTCCAAAATAAGTGATTTTTTCAGATTTCAAGAATGAATTAATTAATATTATTCTAATTCTTCTTTATCTCTGGGCGCACATTAAGTGCTTCTAACCTACGCCTCGTCGGAAAATGGGAGGAAGGGGACGACCTAGGAAGAATTCAATCAAATTTACTGATATCAGTGTTAAGAAACAAGGAAAGCAATCCGAAAAAGCTAAAGAAAAAGTGAACGAGGAAGATGAGCTAGATCTAGAAAGTGAGAGTGAAATGAATTGGCCGGATCTGAGCAAAGCTCAACTGAAATTGACAACACCAGCGAAGACAAGAACGAGTGGGATAACAGTGATGAGTTCCAGTACTAGAACCACACATGCAGAGAAGATCGGAGCTGAAGATGCGAACTCAAGTAGAAACCTAAGCAATGGAACAGTAACTCCAAAGGAAAAAGCAGAACAGAGCAACAAAGCACAAGAAAATGAGAAGAACATGCAAGAGAAGCAAACGAAGGGAGCTGGGAAAGGTCATGGGATGGACTGTTCAGTGAGAAAAAACTTGCAGTTAAAGAGATGAATTTATCATATGTTTCACCACTGCTACAAGATGGGGAAATTGTAGTGCAATTGCTGGAAGATGACATAGCGGAGGAACAACAGAAATGGAATCGAGCATTGATTTTGTATGTAGTAGGAAATATTCCAACAATTGGAGCAATTGAGCGTTTCATAGCGCAACAATGGGGAAAAGTTAGGAAACCAAAGGTATTGTTTCATAATGATGGTTATTTCATAGTACTGATGAATAGTATTGAAGATAGGGATGATGTTATTGTAAATGGCCCATATACATTGAATAACACATCAATTATCCTTAGACCATGGAAGGAGGAGTTTGATTTTGGGGATGAGATTCTTAGAACAATACCATTATGGGTAAAATAATTCCCTAAACTACCTCTTAGATACTAGAGCAACAAGGCTTTGAGTAAAATTGGGAGTGGATTGGGGAAACCTCTTTATGTTGATGCTTGTACTACCATGGCTGACTGAGTATCCTATGCAAGAGTACTAATTGAAATTGATGTTACAAGGCCACTACCAGGATCAATCAAGCTCTGTGATCCAACATGAAAGATGATTAATCAAAGTGTGCAATATGATTGGAAGCCACAATACTGTCAAGAGTGTTGTCAACTTGGTCACTCGTGTAGTGAACAACAAAAATAACCTAGAGAAGAGGGACAACAGAAGATCAATCATCAAAAGCCAAAGCAAGAATGGAGAATAGTAAGAAAATTGGATCCACTGGTGGATAAGATAGACATTCAGGGAAGGTTTATGGAACAGTTTGAAGCAGCAGAAGACCTAGGGCCAAACCAGTAGGAGAATGAAAATAATTGGCAGATTGCTAAAGGAAGATCTGCATCAAAAAAGCAATTGGGAAATAAATGAGGTGATGAAGTTGATATAGGCAATGCATTTAAAGCATTAGTTGATACAACCCAAAAAATAATACAAATTTCAGAAGAACAGGAGATGAGAAGTAGAAGGAGTAGGCAGGGGAATGATGATAAGTTCAGAACAACAACTATAGCATGATGTATATAATAACATGGAAGGTGAGGGGTTTGAATAAGGTGTATAAGCAAAAAATACTAAAAGTATTTTGCAAGGTGAATATTGTAGCAATGCTGGCAGTTCTAGAAAATAGAGTAAAAGATAGTAGAGCAGAGGCAATTATTAGGAAAATGTTTGTGATTGAAAATGGATAACTAACTATGAAGCAACACCAGGTGGAAGAATTTGGGTTGTCTGGAACCAAGCAATGGTGGAGTATGAAGTTAAGCATGTCCATGAATAATATGTAGCATGGCAGATAACTATGAGGCAAAGTAATAGTAAATTCATCTTTGTAGTAGTATATGGTAAGCATAGGATCCAAGATAGGAAAGCTATGTGGCATGATCTTAAGGGTACAATGAATGGAGTAACCAGGCCGAGTATTTTAATGTAGGATTTTAACAGTATATTGTCAATAGAAGATAGAACACAAGGGAGTCCAGTATAAGAAGTGGAAGTGAGATTTTAAAGACTTTATGGGGGACACTGGCTTGACTGAAATGAGGACAATTGGAAGGTATTATACATGGACAAATAATAGTGTGCATAGTAGAATTGATAGAATACTTGTTAATGCAGAGTGCATATAAAAGTGGCCTCAAATGGAAGGAATCATTATGCAACCTGAGTTCTCTAATCATTGCCCACTGAAGATAACTATGGCTAAAAACATACTGCAGGGCAAGAGACCTTTCAAATTCTTTAATTTTCTAACAAAACACCAGAAATTTGAGGAGAATGTAAATAAATGCTAGAGGAGAAAACATAGAGGAAGCAAGATGCAAGTTGTATGGTATAAGCTCAAAGATCTGAAAGGAGAATTGAAAAGATTAAATAATCAAGAATTCAGTGGTGTGGGAAATAAGATACAAGAGACAAAGAATAAACTGATGAAAATGTAGCAGGATATGCAAAGCCCAGAAAATGACAGTGTAGTCCTAGAAGAGAAAAAAAGGACTAAAAGGGAACTAGCTAAATGGATGGAAGTGGAGGAAAGTATAATGAAGCAGAAGGCTAGAGTCAAATGGCTAAAAAAGGGGGATTCTAATACAACATACTTTCATGCTTGTGTGGAAAACAGGCAGGCAAGGAATCACATAGACAAACTCATTAATAATGAAGGGCATATATTGCAGAACACAAGAGAAGTAGAAGGGGAGATATTACAGTTTTACAAAACACTACTAGGTACAACAACCTCTACTCTATCAGTAGTGAATCCTGATGTTATGAAGAATGTTAAACAGAAGCCAACAAATGATACTAATCAAACCAATCACAAAGGAGGAAGTACAAGGAGCTCTAAGGGATATAGATGATAGTAAGGCACCAAGATGTGATGGATATAATGCCTATTTCTTCAAAAAGATATGGAACATAACATGGGAGGAAATTACAGAAGCAATTTTGGAGTTCTTTGATAGTATAGACTTGTGCAAGGCCATAAACTGTACTACTATTACTCTGATCCCTAAAGTAAAGAATCCAAAAAATATTAAGGAGGTCAGGCCTATCTCTTGCTACACAGTAATCTATAAGTTAATCTCTAAGATACTAACAGCAAGGTTGCAAGAAGTTATGCCAGAGTTAATAGACAAAAGTCAAACAACTTTTGTGCCAGGAAGGATGATAACTGATAACATCATTATGAGCCATGAGCTGGTGTGAGGGTATGGAACGAAGAACTTATCCCCAAGGTGTATGCTCAAAATTGATATGCAAAAAGCATGACTCTGTGGAATGGAGATACATAGAGCAAATAATGCAGCTACTGGGCTTCCCTGGGAAATTTGTACAGTTAATGAAATGCATAAGTACTATGAACTATACTGTTATCATCAATTGACAACCAACAATACCTTTTGAGGCAAGAAAGGGACTTAGACAGGGAGATCAAATGTCTCCTGTGTTATTTGTTATGGCAATGGAATATATTAGCAGGCTGCTGAAAACTTTGAACAAGAACAAAGAATTTAAATACCACCCTAACTGTGCTAAAGTAAATTTATTACACTTAGATTTTGCTGACGATTTGTTACTTTTTTGCAGGGGTGATACACAGTCAGTAAGGAAGTTGCATTATCAGTTTAAAATCTTTTCTGAGGCATCTGGACTAATTGCAAACCCAAACAAGGGTTGTATATACTTTGGGGGAGTAGAGCTCATGACTCAAAGGAAGATAACGGACATGTTGAGATACAATAAGGGAGAGCTACCATTTAGATACCTGGGAGTAACTTTAAGCACAAAGAAATTATCAATCCTATAGTGTGAACCTCTGATAGATAGGATGTTGAACAGAATTCAATGCTGGACATCCAAGTTCCTGTTCTATGCAGGAAGAGCTGTGCTTATAAAGAGTGTGTTGACTGCTATACAAAACTTCTGAGCTCAGATCTATTCTACCAAAAAAGATCATTTAGTTCATTGACACTGTATGTAGAAGGTTCATGTGGTCTGGAAACGTTGAACCTACTAGGAAGGCATTAATTGCATGGGAAAAACTGTGTTGCCCAAAGGTTGCAGGTGGCTTGAACTTCAGTAATGTGGAACTTTGAAACAAGGCTGCTATTTGCAAGCTGCCATGGAACATTTGCCAGCAAAAGGAGAAGCTTTGGATACAATGGGTCAATGCTTATTACATAAAGGGGAGTACAACATGGAATACAACACCTAATGCATCTTGGGTCATCCAACAAATTATTAAGGCAAAGGAGTACTTTGAGAGTGTTGTCTACAATGAAAAAGAAGTGTAGAATAGGACAAGTTCTCAATCAATCAAATGTATAAAGTTATGCAGGGGGAGTTCCAGAAGGTCTCTTGGAGGAAGCTAATATGTAACAATAACGGACATCCAAAATGGATATTCGTATTGAGACTTGCAATTCTGGAAAGGCTAGCAACAATGGAAAGATTAGCAAGATGGGGGATCAATAGAGATACCACATGTGCATTGTGTCAACAGGAAAATGAGACAGTCCAGCACTTGTTTTTTGAGTGTGCAGTGACAGGAGAAATATGACAGCATCTACTAAAATGGCAAGGAATCAACAGGGGGAAACTGAAGTGGCAAGAAGAACTAAAATGGACAGAAAGATTAGCAAAAGGAAGAAGTGGAGGAGCAACTTTGTAGAGAATGACTATGGATGTTGTAGTCTACTACATATGGCAAGAAAGAAACATTGTCAAACATAAGAGAAGAACAGAAGCAAGCATAGTAAGAATGATAATTCAAGAAATTAACATTAGAGCTACCATATTCCCTAGGCTTGAAAGAATCATGAACAATGTAATCTGGTATCCTTTGCCAATGGAACAATGTTATAGGTTGGACAGTAAGAAAGTAGTAAAGTCGAAGGACCCAAGCTGGGGTTGTATGTCTAGTGGGGTTAAGTATTTGTTTGTCTGTTTGTAAATATTCTCTTGGTAAATAAAAGTCAATTAATTACCAAAGAATGAATTAATTATTTTCCCCCCTATATTGTCCTTGGAGTAAATAGTGTTGGAGTATGTGCTAGGAGTGTATATTCGTGGTCGAAATGATGAAGGCTTTCATTCACGCTACCCCAAACACTACTAGTTTTGTAAACCCTTTGAGCCGGTTACTCTTCCTTGATTACCCTCTTTGGAACTTAAAGGGTTAATTAAAACAAAAATAAAAATAAAAATAAAAAAAATAAAAATAAAAAAATAAAAAAATTCCCTGAACTACGTCTGACTTGATTCCGAAAGGATACGTAGGCAGCCTCTCCCTGGGGTTCAGTCACACCAAAATAAAAATCTACATTCCCCCAAGAGTTTAAGCTGGGGCAAGTGTGAAAATTCGGCAATGATTCGCCCGAAAAGTTCCAAAGTTGTAAATCGATACAAATTCCTTTTACCCCAAATCCTGTTCAAGTCCTTCCGATCGATCGAACGAAAAAGGCCAGAATTGGAAGATACATTTACTTAGATCCGATGCAAGCAATGNTACAAGGCGATGGCGAGAAGAGAAATGAGAGAGGTTAGTCGGTGAAAACCCGAAAAGGGCACTACTAATCGAAAAAGAGGATTGGTCACTGATATCGACATGGTTAGGGGCAAGGTTTCTCAACCTCGAGGCAAAACGTCATGACGATTTGTTGAGAGTCAGATGGTTTATATAGATCAGGCATCCAGTCCAAGACGCATGTCATGTTCATTGAAGACCGCATACACTCCAGATAAGTCTTTCTTCTCTTTTCCCCCGAAAGGGATATTTCTTGTCAAAATTCATTATCTCCGTTTCTTTGTTATTTCAATCCCTTTCAGTCCGACTCTCATTCTAAAGAAAGGCAAAGAAAGGATAGCAAACTGATTTACAGGGTTCTCATTTGACACGGGCTAATATGCAAAAGGCACCAAGCCTCATTAAGGGCATCGAGTCGATTCTGACTGACCGCAACGACTGATGTTTTAAACACAAAACTCTCGAAAGGAGAAAATCAAATCGAAATGCCTACAAAGGCAATTGAAGTGAAAAGTTGAGTCCCATGTGGCTAACTCTCTTGGCAAAGATCTGAAAAGCCAAAAATGCTCCAAATGCTTTAAAAGTTAAACTTGGAGGAAAATCATAAATGAAACGCCGATGAAGGCAAAATAAAGTTGGAAAAGGTTAAGTCTCACGCGACTAACCGGTGCAGCAGAATTTGAGGGGCCAAAACTTCCCCGATACTCTGGAAATCCAAAAGAAAAGCAAGTAAAAGGCCTACGAAGGCAAAATAAAGGCAAATGTTGGGCCCCACGTGACCGATAGCCATGGTAAAAGCAAGAAAACCGGGGTCCCCGAGGTCAGAAATGAAACCCAATTCCCAGCAACCAAGTGAATATTTGAGATCTTCGTCACAAGAATTGAGATCAAGCGGTCGAAAATCAAGGCCGCAAAACCAATCACCGTTTCAAACTAACAAATTTTTCTTTGATTGAAGGAAACAAGTGCAAACAACCTTGCAAAGGCAAGCGTAACCGAAAGAAAGGGCGCAAGAGCTAGAAGCAGCT
>ML270508.1:0-15136 GCA_005239495.1 Nicotiana undulata | reverse complement strand
CAACCTGAGTCTCCAGACCACCAATAACTACTATGCAAGCACGGTAGACTCGATCTACCACTAAAGAATCACCCACTGGTGTAGACACATGTACACCAGTACTCAAAGAATCACGAGGCATACTCAAATAAGGGGCAAAATATGAAGACACATAGGAGAATGTAGAACCCGGATCAAATAAAACCGAAGCCTCTCGGCTGCCAACTGAAACCGTACCTGTAACAACTGCATCAGAAGCCTCAGCATCAGGACGAGCAGGAAAAGCATTACACCGGGGCGGAGCCCCTCCAATCTGAACATCCCTGGGTCTACCTGCTGTAACCTGGCCTCTACCCCTCGCGGCCTGTGCTGCACCTATATGAACCTGACCACCACCTCTGGCACCACGGCCACCATCCCTAGCTGGCTGAGAGGGTGGGGGTGTGCCCGCTTTGGGAACCATAGCACGGGGTCCCTGATACTGGGGACCACTAGAGACTCGGGGACAATATCTGATAATGTGCCCCGGCATACCACAATTATGACAAGATCTCTGCTGCTGCGGCTGAGGACTCAGGAACTGGCCTTGACGACCCTGATATCTACCCTGGTAACTCCGAAGCAGCTGCACACTGATAGATGCTGGTAGTGCACTAACATGGGCTGGCGGTGCACGGGGGGATACCTGAAGTGCTGACTGAAAAGGACAGGGAGGATTACCTCTGCCAAAGGAGTCTCTGCCTCTAGATGAGGTTCCACTGAATCTCCCGAAGTGACGGGGTCTCTTGTCAGCTCCCTCAGCTACCAATGCTGCTAAACCAGGCTGAACTAATCCGGCTGGCCGAGGTGCTGGAGTCTGAAACTGCTGAGTTAGCTGCTCTGGCATACGGGTGGCAGGAGTCTGGGTCCCTCCCCTAGCCGGAGAGACGGCTGGTGCAGTAGGAAGAAGACTGGTCTGAGCCACACTCTCCATAAGTCCTACCAGACGGACAAGAGCGTCCTCAAGCACTGGGGTAGCTATGAACCCATCTGGGACCTGTACTGGTCCAACTGGGACTGCCAAAACTGGGACCTCCTCGTAAGACTCGACTTGAGGGTCCTCCAATGGGGCTGCTGCTCTAGGCTGAGCCCTGCTCCGGCCTCGGCCTCTAGCGCGGCCTCCTCCTCGACCTCGGCCCCTCGTAGGAGCTGTAGAAGGAGTGTCGGGCTGCTGAGCGAAACCAAGGGAAGCACGCGTCCTCGCCATCTGCGAGAGAGTAGAATGGAAATTCGATCAGTATACAGAATATACTACGCACGACAGAGTATGAAGAGAAGAGGAGTATCCTAACTTAGCAGCCTCTGGGGGATAAATACAGAAGTCTCCGTACTGATCCCTCAGACTCTACCAAGGTTGTCCGTGAGTTGTGAGACCTAAGCAACCTAGAGCTCTGATACCAACTTGTCACGACCCGAAATCCCACCTTTCAGACCGTGACTGCGTCTAATGTTGAACTCGCTAGACAAGCCAACGTACACAACATTTTGAAATCTATAAACAACGTAACAGTATTTAAAGCCATTAACCTTCAAACCTTTACTGGAATATCCTGAATCATGAACTTTCAACTTTTACTGAAACATCCCAAATCACTTCAAAAGTTTTACAGCAGAAAAGTAATAATATTTCAAAAGGCATAATGAAACGATAAAGACAACAATATCGCAAAATCCCAAAACCTGGTGTGTCACAACCTCACGGACTGTCTATAAGAATACTAAATACAAGTCTGAAAGGAAATACAGTATTGTCTTTAGAACGAGAAGAGAAATAAGACAATAGGACACAATAGCATAAGAGACTCCGGGGTCCACGAACGTCAGTGGTATACCTTGAAGCTCAATGTGGACTGAAGGTGACCCCCTCAGAGCGGTCCACGGGGTCCGGAAGCGGGATCTGCACGACATAAAGAAGTGCAGTGTAGTATCAATAAAACCGACTGCATGTACTGAGTAAGTGCCGAGCCTAACCTCGGTCGAGGTAGTGGCGAGGCTAGACTTAGCAACGATGTACACCTGTCCTATTCTACAACACATATAACCCAGATGGCAACGCAAGAAATAAGCTGACAAACTAGGGGAAACGTGAGCAGTTAGAGGGATCACAAGTGAGATATGACAGTATATTGATCATAAGAAAGCATATAAGAAGCAGTTTAACAGAAAATACCAAGTAAAGACAAGTTCAAATGCCAGGAATGTAATTAATGGCACGGCATCACCGTTCGTGCTTTTACTCTCTTCCTCACTATGCAAAACATGGTATATCGATGTAAATCATGGCACAGCATGTCCCATTGTGCAATAAATAATAAACGATCAACACGGCATGTCCCCTCGTGTGATAAATAACGAACGATTGGCACGACATGTCCCCTCGTGCAATAAATAATAACGATCAACACGGCATGTCCCCTCGTGTGATAAATAACAAACAATCAGCACGACATGTCCCCTCGTGCGATAAACAATAAACGATCAACACGGCATGTCCCCTCATGTGATGAATAGCAAACAATCAACACGGCACGTCCCCTCGTGCGATAAACAATAAACAGTCAACACGGCATGTCCCCTAGTGTGATAAATAGCAAATAATCAGCACGACATGTCCGCTCGTGCGATAAATAGCAAACAATCAGCACGGCATGTCCGCTCGTGCGATAAACAATAAACAATCAGCACAGCATTAACCTTTGTGCTTATAATAAATATGAATCGTGGCATGGCATCACCCTTCGTTCTTTACACTCTTCCTCACCAAAACAATAACAGATATAATGGCAAGGAGTACACCATAGTGGAAATAAGCAGTTCAAAACACCCGGCAAGGGGAAAACATCAACTAATACTCAATATATGCCCGGCAAGGGTCTCAGNGTGCTTTACACTCTTCCTCACCAAACAATAACAGATATAATGGCAAGGAGTACACCATAGTGGAAATAAGCAGTTCAAAACACCCGGCAAGGGGAAAACATCAACTAATACTCAATATATGCCCGGCAAGGGTCTCAGCTATAACCAATCACTTCGATCATATACTCTACACTTGGATTATCAACCGTAATAACACTTCTCAAGCTCAACAACCAATATTTTCAACAATAATGGATTACCAAGTAAAGACAATCTCATAATAAGATAAACATGGAAGAAACACCACAGTTGCTATAAAAATAGACTCACGGGCATGCTTGACACACATTGCATAGATACTCGTCACCTCACCTATGCAATGAACATGATAATCACTTAGCACGTAGCAAATAATACCTATTCCCTCACCAAAGTTAGGCAAGACACTTACCTCGGTCCAAAGTATAGCAATCAACCCTCTAAGACCGTCTTTCCTTTATAATCCGACTCCGAAACAATGATATCTAGGAATAATTAATTCAATAATATCAATAAAGGCTCAATAATACAACNGGTTTCTAATGATTATGAAAGGAAAGTGGAAGAAATAGAAGTTGAAATCACTTACCCAAAGGTTTATTGAAGGGTCCTAGCTTGGGGGTCGACAATGGAGGTTGGAGGAGGAGAAGAAGGCTGAAAATAGCAAAGTCCCGTGTAGAGTATTTTGTTTTTAAGACATAAAGATAACTGGGCGATTTTGTTCTCTGATATCGCGGAAGAGGGGCTGCGATCGCAGAGCTTGAAGTTTTGCTACTATGCGATCGCAGAACAAGGGGGTGCGATCGCGGAAGGGAGCGGGCCAGGCATCTGCGATCGCAGAGAGATACTACCCAGCCCCCACCTGACTCCACTGACACACTATGCGATCGCGGAAGACGAGATTCGTTCGCATAGTGAAACCCAGTTGCCCCTTCACCTAAGCCTATGCGATCGTGAAGAAGGAATGCGATCGTAGAACGTCTGAACTCCCTACACTGAGATCGCGGACCCATCCATGCGATCGCAGAGAACAACAGGCCCTCCCCCACTCTCAACTCTATGCGATCGCAGCTCCACCTATGCGATCACATAGACTAAGCTACCAGACACCATAAGCTGCAATTAAACACCAGATTTTTCATGTTTTCACACCCTGTTAGCTACCCGAAACTCACCCGAGCCCTCGGGGCTCAAAATCAATAACACACACGACTCCCAAAACATCCTACAGACTTATTCTAGCTTTTACATCACAAAAATATCATCAGAACAATGAATTAAACCTTAAAAACTCATTGAATTTCCTCAAAACTTCATAAAGCTTAATTTTTCCTATTTTCATCTAAATCACGTCATTTCAAGTCCGTTTTACACCAAATTTCACATATAGGTCACATAACATATAATAAACTTGTTTCGGGCTCCTGAACCATAATATGGGTCCGGTAACACGGTTTTCACATCAAAGTTCATTTTCAAAAACCTTTATTATTTTCAGGAAACAATTTCCTTTAAAAATTTATTTCTCGAGCTTGGGACCTCAGAATTCGATTCGGGCATATGCCCAAGTCCCTTATTTTCATACGGACACTCCGGTACCGTCACATCACGGGTCCGGGTCTGTTTACCAAAAATGTTGACCAAAGTTAACTTTATTCAATTACTCAATTCAATGTTCCATTTTTATCATATTTTCACATAGAAGCTTCCCGGCTACATGCCCGGGCTGTGCACGCATATCGAGGTGAGATTAACGGAGGCTTTCGGGGCCTCGGAACACAGATTTAGCTAGAATTACTTAGGATGACCTTTTGGGTCATCACATTATTACTTCCTGTTGCGGCGTGCAACTCGATCCCACCAGACAATCACATTTCAGCCTTACTTCATTCTGTTGTGGTGCGCAACCCGATCCCACCATACAATCACATTCCACCCTTATTACTTCTTACATATCACCTTTATTCCTCCTGTTGCGGCGTGAAACCCGATCCCACCATACAATCACATTTCATAGCAACAATAACATACCACAATTCAATCACAAGGCTTCATATAATCAAGAGTACAATTTCATAACAACCAACAATCATGTGTTCACAATAGTCTTCATCAACCATTAATGCAATCACAAAGATTTTTATCAACAAGAATATAAATTCATTACAACCAACAATCCGTGTGAAATCAAGCCACAATAAACCTTGCCAAACAATGAGTCATATACGATATTGCCATGGTCATTTAGTTCAATTAAATCAATTCACAACTCCTTTTCATCACTTGCTACACATCCCTTGGCATTTAGATACTTTCACACATTTGGGTTCGTTACTATTCTTTCGTACCAACATAATCAAGCATTTAACAAACCCTGCACATGATAGAGTAATCACAAAGAACTCACCTTTCACAATTTCAATTAGCGTTGTAATTGACTAAGAAAATCAAAGAATGAAATCTTACACCTCAACACAGCCAGACAATCAATTTTTTCACATATGCTCAGCAAGAAACTCATACCAAATGCCCGAACACCAACAAGGTGACTCTACAAAGATTAAAGTTATCCATACATACCTCGATCCGGAATTCCCCTTTTAGTTTTAATCACAAATCATCGGACCGTCTAGCACCGTCAATCTATTCCATAATGTGACATATTTACCTTAGAATTAGGAATCTTGAATTCATTTGATCATTTTATCAATCACCATGCTGTCCCTTAGCTTAACTAAACAATTTTTAGTGAAAGATTACTCAAACTTGTTTCCCTTTACTAGATTATGGAATATTATTCACATGCATGCAAGTCTTATCTTTTATTTTCACAACCAATTCATGCGGGTTCCATTTTTACCCAAAACTTGAGAATTAAAGGGGAGATGGGGTGGGGACTTACCTCTTATAGTGAAGAAGATGAAGATTACTCGATAGTTTCCAGCCTGAGTGATATTTGAAAAATCGATTTGGGGAAGATGAGAACTTCTCTCTCTAGAACCCACTCTCACTTCTCTCTATTTTTGTTCAGATAGATGTTAAAATGAAGGTGAGGGGTGTTTCATTAAACTGGGGGTCGGGTGCAAAAAGTAGAATAAGAGCCCCGAAGCAGGAGATGTGGTCAGGAATGCGATCGCATTCCTGCTATGCGGTCCGCATTCCTGTCGCATAGTTGGCCCTCAAGTGGGCTAAAAGGGGAACCGGACTGCCCTGGTATGCGACATTATGCGTTCCACATACATGTTATGCGATCGCATAGTGAGTCACATAACTCCCTCCGCAAGAACCAAGGTGCAAGAATGCAACAACTATACGGCCCGCATTCTAAAAATGCGATCGCATCTTGGGCCGCATAGCTGTCCTCAAATTGGATAGCAGGTTGTCCATGTATGCGACAACTATGCGGTCAGCATACCTGATATGCAATTGCATAGTGGACCGCAGATCTGCGCAATTCTGGAAAATTGTATTTTTTAAGTCCCAGGGAACTTTTTACTCAAAAAAGGTCCATTTTAAAGAATTTCTACAGTTATAACAACACAGGGACCTATTCGGGAATTATTTTAGACATGAAATTTTACGGGTCTTTACATCCTCCCCCACTTAAAATCATTCATCCTCGAATGAGGATCGGGGGAATCATTTTGGACAACACTTAAAATCATTGCATAGTGGCCCGTATTATGGTTTCGGAGCCCGGAATAGGTTCAATATGTGTTATTTAAGTTATATGTGAAATTGGGTAAGAAATGGACTTGATTTGACGGGTTTCGGATCAAAATGAGAAATTTAGAGTTAATGAATTTTTGAGGATTTGCATAGAATTTGAAATTTGGTTTGGAATGTGATTTTATGTTACCGAGGTCCGAATGAAATTTCGAGACTGGGAATAGTTTCGTTATGTCATTTATGACTTGTCTGCAAAATTTGAAATCATTCCGAGTAGTATAGGCCGGTTCGGCGCATTGAAATGAATTCTAGAATCTTAAGTTCTTAAGCTCGATTCAATTTGGTTTTGGGGTTGAATTCTGAGTTTCGTTGTTGTTCTTCGCGTTCCGAAAGTTCGAGAGAGTCTGAATCATGAATACAGACTTGCTGGTGCTTTTGGACAGGGTCCCGAGGGGCTCGGGTGAATTTTGGACCCTCGGGAGCTAATCTGGAAAAACCAGACTTTTGAAGGAAATTGGATGGGCTATTGATTGTTCTTCGCGATCGCGGAGAAGGAATTTGGCTGGACTCCATGCCTTCGTGATCGCAGTACCATCCTCACGATCGCACAGTGCCAAGCCAGGGTCGGGCACAATTTCTCTTCACGATCGCAGAGGTCTAGCTAGTTGGCCTTCGCGATCGCAGGACCTCTGCCACGATCGCAGAGGTCTGGCTAGTTGGCCTTCGTGATCACAGGGCCCTTGTCGCGATCACAGTGAAGAAATTCCCGGGCAGTTTTATTAAATACGGGACTTAGACTATTTCCTCCATTTTCATATTCCTCCTCAAGTCTTTAAAGAGCTTTTCAAGGAACCTTCCACCACTGTTATTGTGGTAAGTAAATTCCATAGTTTTACTAGTTTCAAACATCAATTCCTAGTTAAATTCCCAACTAAATTATCAAAAATCATGGAATTAGGTAGTAATTTTAGGGCTCTTGAAGATTTTGTGATTTTGCATTTTAGGGCATGAATTCAAGTAGAAATCACACCTTAATGATCCTTAGGCTATGGGTGAGTGATCCCTTCGAGAATTTTCAGAATTTGAACATGCGAACCCGGGGTTGGAATTTGGAAATTCTTCAAGAATAGCGATTTTATTGAATAACAAAGATAATTTCACACATTGTGCATGCATTGCTTTAGTTTTACACCTTTTCGCTAGTTGCGAGTCCTCGGGTGTAGAGTTCGGAGTTTCGGGCACAATCGTGGTCCGAGGGGTAGATTCGACACAAGGTGAGTCTCCTTTCTAACCTTGTAAGAGGGAATTGTCCCCATAGGTGATGTCTATGCTATGTGTAAATTGTTTGGGGGCTACGTACGCACCAAGTGACGAGAGTTCGTACGTAGCGGATATCATTGTTATGTCCGGGTAGTTAGGCCTACATCATGTCTTATATGTTTCCTCGTAATGTCTTATATGCTTCCTTGTAATGCCTTATATGATTCCTTGTAATGCTTTATATGATTCATTGTGACACTATATGTACTTTGAGATCATGTTTTGTATAGTATTGTTCCTCTGAGGCTTTATGGAAATTGTTTAATTGAAAGGAATTCCTTATGGAAGGTAAATTTTATAAGATATTGTGTGTGCATGTGACCGCTTCGCAATTTACATTCCGCGAGCGATGTGTGATTTCCCCCATTCTTATGGGAGCGGGCCGTACGCAACGGCGGATTGAAAGGTGCACTTTTGTGACAGGTCGGTCAATCCCCAGCAGTGCACAGAGATGATATAATTAAGAATGCACTCTTGGTACGGGCCGTTCGATCCTTGTGCATGGTCGAAGTTGTACTATGATATGATATGATATGATTACATTGAAAGACGCACTTTTGGGACGGGCCGATCGATCCTCGTCAGTGCGTAGTTATGATTATGGTAAGCATGCACTTTTGGGACGGGCCGGTCGATCCCTGACAGTGCATAGCTATTCTTTCGTTATGACTCCGACCGGTTGTCTTATTTCTGTGTGCGCATGATTATTTGGCATTGTTTTCATGGATATTTACTTGTATAAGATATCTTTGGGAAAGGAAGTGGCCACTGTTATTGTTCCAGTATTTTTCTTAGATTTTTGTGCTTTATACATAATTGTTACTCATTGTCTTACATGCCTACTGTTTATTTTATCTTTGTTATATTATGTTGTTGGACCTTAGTGAGTGTCCAGTCGACCACTCGTCACTACTTCTTCGAGATTATACGGGATACTCACCGGGTACATATTTATTTTAATATGTACTCATGCTGCACTTCTATACTTAACTGTACAGGTTCTGAGGCTGGTGCATCTGGTTATCAGACCAGATCCTGATAGTGACCGTAGCGGACTTGACTTCACGGTGAGCTGCTTCCTCTGGCTATCCCCAGCAGCACCCTGTAGTTTCATTTACTTTTGTTATTTACCCTGTCTATTTCACCCAGACGGTGGATTTGTATCTATATGTATCTTGTGTATTCTGATAGTTTCCCGCGACACTTGTGACACTAGTTCCTGGCACACACGTAGTGTATATTTTGGGTTTTGGGTTCTATAGGCATACATATGCTTTATTTCGGCCATATAGTGTTATGATCTTATTTTCATATCAAGCTATCATAATGTTTAATTGTTTAAAATAGGTAAATATTGATTTGTTTAATCAAATGGGAAGGGTAACACCAAGTGTAATTCATATTGGCTTGCCTAACCCCGTCGTTGGGCGCCATCGCGACCCGCATTATAAATTAGGTCGTGACATTGATGTTTCTTAAGTTATGGTTTTAGGGGTTTTGGGGGGTGATTTTGAGATTTAGCGTTGTTTTGGGTGTTCCGAAGACTCGAGCGAGTCCGTATTATGATTTAGGACTTGTAGGTATATTTGGAAGGGGGCTCGGTGGGCCCAGGTGCCTCCCGGACACCAAACGGGGCTAAAAACCAGCTAAAATAGTTGTTGGTGCACCTGTGTCTGGTGTGACCGCAGGTGCGGTTGTCCAGTCGCAGGTGCGGGACCGCTCCTGCGGTCACAAGCATCGTAGGTGCGACCCCAGGTGAAGTCCCCCTTTCTCGTAGGTGCGGATAAAGGTCCGCAGGAGTGGAACCGCAGGTGCGGTAATCCCTCCGCAGGTGCGACCCCAGCCCCTCTTGCCCAGTTCCGCAGCTGCGAGCCCCAGCTCGCAGGAGCGAGACCGCAGGTGCGGTCCTCGAGCCGCAGGTGTTGAATCCCTGTAGGCCAGGCAGTATATATTCTTCAAAACTCGGGATTTCACCCCTCTCATTCATTTTCCACCACCATCAGAGACTTGTGAGCTTGGGAAGAACACACCATGACCTAGCTACTGTTGAGGTAAGTTATTTCCTTCCTAATACTAGTGTCATGCATGAATTATCAATATGGTTTACTACTAAGTTAATGGAAAATCAAGAATTGGGTAGTAAAGTTAGGGTTCTTGAGAAATTCGCGTATTGTCCGTTTAATGATATGAATTCAAGTGGAAACTTCATATTTATAATCCTTAGGCTATGGGTGAGTGATTCCTCCAAGAATGTTCGGGATTCGAGCATGCGGGCCCGGGGTCGAATTTTGGTATTTTTGGAAGAATGATAGGGAATGTATAATTAGGCTCTGGAATTGGTTTATTGAGTAATTATTGATGTTAATAAATCAATTATGTCTATATATTATCGACTCAGAGTTATATTCTAGAGGAAAGCCTGTGATTGAAGCTTGACTTGCATTTTGGAGCCGAGATAAGTGTTTGGCCTAACATTAGCTTGAGGGAATAGGTATAGAGTCTTATTTGATATGTGTAATTCATGTCCAACATATTGGTGAGGTGACGAGTACCTATATGTTGCAGTCAAGCATGCCCGTGAATCAATTGTGCTGAATTATACCGTGTTCTTGATATTCTCTGTACTATGAATAATTGGTGATTTAGAAGTGATACATTGATGTCGTTTCATGACGTGGGAAGTTGTCGAATTATTTGTTCAGTTGAGGCTTTTACTGTTGAAATTGTATTTCTAAGCGAGTTTGGTTATAGCTGAGTTTCTTGTCGGGACGATAGAATTTGGTTGAGTATTTATGTACACTTGAGATTTCTTGTTGTTAGTTTTCGCATTATATTGTTGTTTTATATTATTTATCGCACGAGGGGACATGTCGTGCTGATTGTTTATTATTTATTGCACGAGGGGACATGCCGTGCCGAGTGTTTATTATTTATCGCACGAGGGGACATGCCGTGCCGAGTGTTTATTATTTATTGCACGAGGGGACATGTCGTGCCGAGTGTTTATTATTTATCGCACGAGGGGACATGCCGTGCCAATTGTTTATTTTTTATTGCACGAGGGGACATGCCGTGCCGAGTGTTTATTATTTATCGTACGAGGGGACATGACGTGCCGATTTTTTATTATTTATTGCACGAGGGGACATTCCTTGCCGATTATGTATTATTTATTGCACGAGGGGACATTCTGTGCCGAGTGATTGTGATATTATGCACGAGGGGACATGCCGTGCCTTTTTTTTCTCATTATCTGTGCTGAGACGTTAAATTCCTGTTTTTACTTTTACATTTCTGTTGTTACCCTGTTCTACTATGCTAGTATTTGTTGTCCCTTTTATCCAGCATGTTCTCCCCGTATATGCTTTTACTTGTTTATTTCCGTCAATATTTTCCTGTTATTATATAGAATTGCACAGGTATGTATATTTTTGTCGGTCCTAGCCTCGTCACTACTTTGCCGAGGTTAGGCAGTACATGGGGTCGGCTATATTGATGCTACACCTACACTTCTTTATGTTGTGTAGACTACGCAGCCGGACCCAGTGGACACTGACGGAGGGAGCATTCCTTCAGTCCATTCAGGAGACATCGAGGTAGACCCGCAAACGTTCGTGGGCCCTGGCGTGACCTTCTACCCTTCTCTTTTAGTTATGTCTTATTCTATAGTTTCAAAGACAGCCATATGTACTTATTTTCAAACCATTGTATTTAGTAATCTCATAGACAGTTCGTGAGTATGTGACACTAGTTCTGGGGTATATTTATGGGCTTTATTTCGAAGCTTGCTATGTTAATTTGAACTTAGTTGACTCCCCTATTGTTGACCACTACTGGCTTAATTATCCTGTTCATTTCAGTTGTTAATGAGTTTATTTGGTTCAAACGTTGGCTTGTCTAGCGGTTTCAACGTTAAGCGCCATCACGGCCTGAAGGTGGGATTTCGGGTCGTGACAAGTTGGTATCAAAGTTCTAGGTTGCTTAGGTCTCACAACTCAAAGACAAACTTGGTAGAGTTTGAGGGATCGGTACAGAGACGTCTGTATTTATCCCCCAGAGGCTACAAAGTTAGGAACAATTTCACTTCTATTCTACGCCATCGTGCGAATTTATTCTATCATTGACGATTGAACTTTCCTACTTTTGTCCTCTCACAAAGCTCGACAACACGCAAAGCTTCTTCGACCGGACAAAGAGACGAAGCCCCAATGACAGCTACGATCAAGGGAGGAGACATAAGTAGAGCGCAGTCTAAAGCTCGAACATCAACACCTATTGTACAGTCCCAAATGGATCTAGATGCGGAGGTTCTAGCTCAGTCAGTACATGTTGGACCAGTTCGGATTTCCGGAACGATTTATAGCTACCCCGTTGTTGTGGGACGCGCTAGTCCGTTTATTGAGGTTGGACAATTTGCCAAACGATTTCCACTCCATTTCAGTGGTATATCTTTTGAGGACCCACATGATTTTCTTGACCGCCTCTATGAGGTATTGCACACCATGGGAATAAGTGTAAAGCAATGGGATTGAATTATATGAACTGTGAAGGTTTACATTGTGGATTATCAGGTATTGTGACCTATGACTTCGTGCCAAGTGGGGAAGTCCACTGTCAAGGAATAGATTATGAGACCATATGTTATTTCTATTTTGGCTTGGAATGTATAAGGCCGAGGATTTTGTAGGAGATAAAGCTAGGGATTTCAGTACGTTTGCCTCCTTAATAACCCTATACTTCAGTACCAAAGGGGTTATTCAAACAACTTTAAGTCTACAGAAAGTCTACTCAGCGTGGAAGTCACGGTTGCGTCAGATCATACGACGGTATCAGAATATGCCATCAGGTTCGATAAGTTAAACCGTCATGCTCCTACGTTGGTTCGTATTGCCAGAGGGCGAGTCCCTAGACTCATTAAAGGACTCAAAAAGGATTGTAAATTTTGGATGACTCATGGCAGGATGATAGTTTATGTCGGCTAGTGGTAGAAATTTCCCTAGACTTTGGAGAGTCATATTTCATTAGAGCACTCAGGCTACGTGTCCCATTGTAGCTACAACTCAAGTACATGACCACCTGGGGAAAAAGGAGTTGGAATGTCGAAGTGGAAGTTAGATTCGTAAAGGTGGAGAGCCAGTCTGTTGATATATTTTCTATGGTATGGATGAGGTCGTTACATTAAATGGTTTAATTAAAAGAACAATATATAATTATTATAAAGTGATGATTTTCTGAACTTAATTCGGTTATGCTCATCTAGAAAAATTCTTCTAATATGCTCCTCTTTCGGTTGAGCTTCGTAACTCAAAAAGCCACTTATGTAGATACTTGTATTGAGAAGTTCTATGGGATTAACTTTGTCTATCTTATGTGTTGTAATTTTGCTTAACGAAAAATATTTAAATGAAGGAAATGGAATGGTTCGATTGGCATGATATGCATATTGCTTGTAATTCAGGATTGAGGACGAGATCCTTGTGTGTCATTATGATTTGGTATATTTTAGCCGGGCTACGAGCCGCAGTGGAAGTTATGTAAAGACGAGACCCTTGTGATGGAAATTCTTGTGTTTAAAATTCTCCCTTGTGAATTAAATTTTTGTTTTGTTTTCTTTCCTTACTTTAGTACGGATAGGGAGTCATGCTTGATAAACTTTTTAATTATGTACAAAATAGAGTAGTAATAATAATATTAATAGATAAATAAATAAATAAATAAACTAATTAAATATTTGTGCGTAATTCGCCAATTCGTACCAATTATGGAGCCTTAACCTTCAAGGTAGGTGCCCGCCCAGGTGGCGTTAGATGAGGCACGTCATTTTGGGTAATCACGAGGTCTTCAAGCATCGCATCTCAATATCAGTATTGTGAAGGAATTGAAGGATCAGTTACAGGGTCTGTTGGATAAAGGCTTCATCAGGCCTAGTGTTCCTCCTTGGGGTGCTACAGTGTTGTTCGTGAAGAAGAAAAATGGCTCAATGAGGATGTGTATTGACTACCTACAGTTAAATAAGATTACTATCAAGAATAAGTATCCTTTTCCGAGGATTGATGACTTAATTGATTAGCTTCAGGGTGCTACAGTGTTTTCCAACATAGACTAGAGATCTGGTTATCATCAGTTGAGGATTAAGGGGGGGTGATTTTGATATTTAGCATTGTTTTGGGTGTTCCGAAGGCTCGAGCGAGTCCGTATTATGATTTATGACTTGTTGGTATATTTGGACGGGGGCTCGGGTGGGCCTAGGTGCCTCCCGGACACCTAACGGGGCTAAAACCAGCTAAAATAGTTGTTGGTGCACCTGTTTCTGGTGTGACCGCAGGTGCGGTTGTCCAGTCGCAGGTGCGGGAGCGCTACTGCGGTCCCAAGTATTGCAGGTGCGACCCCACGTGAGGTCCCCCTTTCTCGCAGGTGCGGACAAAGGTCCGCATGTGCGGTAATCCCGCCACAGGTGCGACCCTAGCCCCTCTTGCCTAGTTCCGCTGCTCGCAGGAGCGAGACCGCAGGTGCGTAAGCCATATAGGCCATGCAATATATATTCTTCAGAACTCGGGATTTCACCCCTCTCATTCATTTTCCACCACTATTAGAGACTTGTGATCTTGGGAAGAACACACCACGACCTAGCTACTGTTGAGGTAAGTTAATTCCTTCCTAATAACTAGTGTCATGCATGAATTATTAATAGGGTTTACTACTAAGCTAATGGAAAATCAAGAATTGGGTAGTAAATTTATGGTTCTTGATAAATTCGCGTACTGTCCGTTTAATGTTATGAATTCAAGTGGAAACTTCATATTTATGATTCTTAGGCTGTGGGTGAGTGCGAGAATTTTTGGGATTCGAGCATGCCGGCCCGGGGTCGAATTGTGGTATTTTTGGAAGAATGATAGGGAATGTATAATTAGGCTCTAGAATTTGTTTATCGAATAATTATTGATGTTAATAAATCAATTATGTCTAGATATTATCAACTCGGAGTTGGATTCGAGAGGAAAGGTTGTGATTGAAGCTTGACTTGCATTTTGGAGTCGAGATAAGTGTTTGGCCTAACCTTAGCTTGAGGGAATAGGTATAGAGTCTTATTTGCTATGTGTAATTCATGTCCAACATATAGGTGAGGTGACGAGTACCCATATGTTGTGGTCTAGCATGCCCTTGAGTAAATTGTGATGAATTATACCGTGTTCTTGATATTCTATGTACTATGAATAATTGTTGATTTAGA
>MDKH01120308.1:0-62988 GCA_005239495.1 Nicotiana undulata | reverse complement strand
TCATAAAATTTCTAATTTTCACTTGAAGATGCATTTTGGAAATTTTCGAAAATTTGAAAAACTCCAAAAAAATGCTTTTCAAAATTTTCACTCACAAAAACTTTAAAAAAAAAACTAAAAGTTAAGTCCAAACATAACTCTAAATTTCAAATACCATTTTCACTTGAAAAGTTTTTTCACTATTTTTTGGAATTTTACAATTCTTATGTCCAAACGCCTACTAAGTTGGTGTCGAAGCTTAGTTATGGGAACCAACTCATGCAAAACTGCAGAAACTCTTCAACTATTGCGTTTCAAACGAGAAATATTTAAGGAAGAAAAGACAAGAAGACTGATAAAATTTTAATTTCCCTTCCTGCAATTAATTATGACTCAATTCAATTACGTATTCATTTATCTGCAACACAAGAGCATGCATTGTTTTCCGGGAGATAGTGGCGAAGTTAAAATTTTAACTAAAGAAAATCAAAATATAAAGGAGTAAACCGATAAAGAAACTAACGAATATTAGTATATAATGTATATACATAAACAATATATTTTTTTATAGTTACAAAGTGTAATTTTTCTCGATAGCAGCCCCTTGAATGCATGTAGCTCCACCTTGATTTAATTTTACTAACGTTTATCTATCCTCAAAATGAGTAATAACAATTAAGAGGCTTTTTAGAATTCTGTATAGACTGGGTTTCTAATTTTTTAGTAAAATTATTTTTTTCCCAAATCCACCTTTACGATTATAATAAGGCAAATATCATTAATTACTCATATAAGAAAGATATAATAATGGTAACTTATTTGTAATTAATGTTATCAAGTTAATTTCTAAATAAGATAATAATCTAATCAATTATCATTTATAATTAATGCTATTTAATAGATATACCAAAACCTTAAACGAAAAATAATAAAAAGGACGGAATTAGTATATTAACACAATTTCATTAAAAAATGCACGAGGAAGAAGATGATAGAAGAAAACAAAATCATTAATTAGGCATATGAATACATATAGTCAGGGGTGGATTATGTAAGAGTTCGTTAAATTACAAAAAATAGTAGATATGAACCCATAAATTTAAAAATATAATAGATTCAATGCTAAAAAATTTAAAAGTTGAATTCACAGAGTTTAAATCCCGGATCCGCCTCTGCATATAGAGGCAGAAATACAATTTACTTTGCATAAAAAATTTCTTATGCATGTGTGCAAACAATATTTTAAAAAAATAAATCAAAATCAATATATACATTTAACTTGTTAAAAATAATTCAAAGTAGACGACATAAGATAAAACCTTAAAAGTTAAAACCATCATGTCACATTCACAAGACAAATTACTCCTATATATATATATATATATATCAATTAATAGATCGATACAAAATTCTGCGGACACCACTACGAAAGTATACGAATATAAACAAAAAAAGAAAAGACTTGTGGAGAAAAACATACCATTAATCCAGTGTTTAGGGGGTTGAAAATGATAACCAGTTCTATGGATTTTTCTTACACTCATAGCACTTGAAGATTGTAACTCCATAAAAACTTCATGTGAAGAATGAACTCCATTGTTGGTAAAAAATACCACAAAAAACATCAAAAAAACTGAAAATTTTAAAAACTCCATTTTCCTTTCTGATTTTGACAAAGAGTTATTCTTCCTTTTTAGAGAGAAGATGAAAGTGTGTGAAGAGTATTTATAGAGAGAGAGATGAGTCAAACCAAAAAAAAGGCTGAGATTATTATAATAAGATTTATGAATGGAAAGTTAATCGCAGATTTATCTATTAAATGGATAGGATTTAAATTTGGATAAACTTTCATTAAAAGTTATGTTTAATACGGAGCGTCTGTTTTGGCAAAACTCGTTTGCCGGATTTTTCTCCCACGATTCTCTTATCATTTGCAATTTTTTTTTTTGTGTGTGTGTGTTTTCAAATTTGACTTCTCACTGGATTTTATATATATTATTATTATTATAATACATCCGTTCTTTTTTATTTCACTTTAAACAAATAAATTTGGTCTAAAATGATTACTCCCCCGAGTCCAAAATAAGTGATTTCTTTGGATATTCACATAGATTAAGAAATTCACCTTTAACATTAATTAACAATAAAATTGATCACATTAACCTTTATTATCTCACATAAACAATCTTAACACATACCCCAACAGTATTTACTCCAAGGGCAATGTAGGAAAAAAAAACAATTAATTCATTTTTGAAATCTGAAAAAATCACTTATTTTGGACCCCAAAAATCACTTATTTTGGACCCGGGGGAGTATTATCTTAATAAACGAAGAAAAACACTCCTATTAATTACCTTTTCAAAGCTAATATTAAGACACCAAAAGGTACGTATAGAGTCTTTATTAACTCATTTAAGTAAGAGATAAAGATAATTTAGTCAGCTTTATTTACAATTAATTTTATTACGTAAATATTTTTCTTAATTTAAACCGGGGGAGCACTTCAATTATGCAAATTTGCGCAACATGCATTGATTTTCGGGGCTCCATATTGCCACGAAATATTTTTATGTAATGTCTAAATTTAATAGCTGAAACAATATTATGTGGCACAAGTTTATTTCTGAAAGCAGTAATTAGCAGTAAATAATTTAGAGGATTTACTTCCTAATACACCTTCCGAATTCTTAGGTTTTATATCTCAGAAGTTATAAGTGAATGTCTAATTTCATAGTTTCAGATAAAAATAATTTGATTTGATTATAGTGAATAATAGCATTCTTGCTTGGGTTTGGATTACTTCATTTTCTAGTAAGTCGAATCTCTTCCAAATTTGAACATTCATATGGTCAAAACTTTGGAGATTCTGCATATCCATTCCAAATTCTTACTAAATTAATTGTGTAGTGGCAAGAAAATATTGGAAAAAGACGTTTTATGGCCGCTATCAAAATAATAGCCGTAAAAACATATATTTTGTATATTTATATATATTTGCATGTTATATGCAAAAAATACAAACTTTATACATTTCTACGGCTACTGGATATAAATAATATTGACGGCAGACTAAAAGTGATCTTTGTCCAAAAAATATTGAAGAATTAACCCAAATATCCGTCCATCGAATTGCTTAAACTAAAAATAGCCAGTGGATTCATAATATATGCATAATTTATGTATTATATCTGTATAATTATGTATATTCAATGTATAATCTATGAATATAGCTAGGAAAAGTAAACAATAAATATGGCCGGCTTTTTGGTAAAGATCCCAAATTTTTTCAGACTATCATATCATTCTATATGCACTTCCATTTCCTTTTCAACAAACAGTAATGAATTTAAAAGAAAGTTATGCAACTTTGGGGTTTCTATTTGTATCTAATTCTTAATCAAACAATAAAAGAAAACAAACCATGTAATAAAACCATAAACAATAACTCTAGCATCACTACTAACATATAGAAAATAAATAGCTGCATGCTTCACTGAAAATTTGACATACCATAGCATCATCCAAGATTATTTAAAATATATTCAAAGTGCTGCATATTTTTCTTTCTACTAAAATAACTAGTTCCCTTTATGTTTTTGTATTTCTTATGAGGATCATTTCTCACCAATTAAAATCACGAATAACAAAAGCAACGAAGCAAATGAAGGACTCATATTTTTTTAAACTTACATCCACTCTTGAAGGCATGTTTTGAATGGTAATTCATTAAAATAATATGTTACTTAGCCAAGACTATAATATTAATCGAAATTCCTTTTGAGCAAGTACAGCACAAGCCCCTTTCAGTTTCATAACAAAAATTCTTGTGATCCAGTAATTCATGTGCATATATAACTTGAAGAGTTCAGCAAGTCAGATTTCACCAGAACAAGGTGAACCAGGGTTCAACTATATCGCAAAGTTATCGTTTACACTTATCCATGGGTCAAACAGGATATGCAAAAAAAAATCTGAAACTACCATAGTAATTTATTCTACAAAACATTCTTCTCATGATGTACACACCTAAACGGTCAAATCTGAGAGCCTCGAAACATCAATTCCTGAGAGGTCTTGGAACATCAGAAATATATTTGATAAAAGTAAAAGGTGAAGGAAATCAATATGCAGCTTGCCCTATCATTTTCTTCTTTACCCACCATCTAGTACCTGAAGAGACATTAGCAGTTAAGCATTTTACATCTGCTCCAAGGGAACCGAAATATACCCAACATCTTGATAGGAATGTCTTTAGCAGTCCTGATTTTTCAGTCAGTCCCTTGTATTATAAGGAACCCAGGAACATAAAACTTTCCGTATGTAGAGCAAAGCAGGATATCGATCACATAGAAGGCTCTCGTAGTGCAGTGGCCAAATTCAGTTCGGGTTCTAATTCACCTAATGGGGTGAAGAAGCAGTCAACCATGTCGATGGTAACTTCCTCCAGCCGCGTTGGACCCCACTGAATGTTCAGTACACAAGAACGAATAAGTTTCCTTTTCTTCTCTTAGCTAAAAGAAAAGAGAGGGGAGGGGGTAGGAAATTAAGCATGCATGGAAGACTGTTCATTACCTTTGGAGCAAAGTCCTTGTCAACCAATCTAGCACGGACACCCTGAAAATGTTTGAGGATAAATAACCTACCTTAACATGGACGAAACGAGAGAGAGAGAACATCGCAATGGAAAAAATGCTACATTTGCTGGTATATGAAATTTAGTTTTCAAGAGCTCATTGGTTTGAGTTACAAAAAAGGACGGCCCAGTGCACAAAGCATCCCGCGTTCATGTCGGGCAAGGTCCGCACCCAAGGGGTGTAATGTAGGAAGCCTACCTTGATGCAAGCACCAATGGCTGATTCCACGACTCGAACCCATGACCTATAACTCACACGGATACAATTTTATCATTGCTCTGGGGCTCCCCTTCCATTTGTTTGAGTTATAAGAAAAAATAATACTGACATAAAAACTCTAGAATACTAATTAATAGGACGTTTTGATTCCACCATGAAACCTACATTACTTAATGCAACCCTGTATTGCTAATACAAAAGATGGTTTCCGATATAAAACTCTGCATAATCTGCATGGGTGATCTTTCATGATTACGGAATTTATGAATGATTTTGAGCGGAATAAGATGTGAATCATCTTCAGTGCAGTTATTGCCAATATGCTTATTCTTAAGATTGTAAATCACTAGATTACCCTTTTTATTGCAGCTTTTACTTTGGCAAAAGATAGAGAGGTAAAATGCAAAATATGCTAAGTGATTTTTTCCCATCTGCCTAAGCCTTGGTGACAGAGTTACCTGGTAGTTGTGGTGGGAGGTAGCAATTATAGTCAAAAGTATGCGTAAGCTGGCTTGGACACCACTGTTTTTTGGGTGTGTATATATAACATCAGTATTAAGGTACAATGATTTATTTCCAGCACTCAGAAATTTTTTCCTCCTTCCCTCTCCCTCCACATTCTATAACGAATATGGTGGCACACAAACTTGTACAGTCAAGTGTCAGAGGACGACATACCTCACAGAAATCACCGGACATCCGTTTGGACACCCAATTAACGGATATGCGATATTCACGAACTAGACACTGATCAAGGGGTTGAAATCTGCCTTCTCTAATCTACATTTTGGCAGCAAAAATGAAGTTTAAACCATGAAAAATCTGGAATGCAAAAGCAACGGAAATGGTTAGCAGCTTACTGATTTCAAAGCCACTTTTAAACTCAATGGAGAGGCTTCTTTTATTTTATTAAGAGCTGCATTACACCATTCATCATGAGATTCTGCTGCCTCTCTTTCCTGCGTTTCACGACAGAGTAAACCAAGTGAAGGAACTCAGTGCAATTAAAAAGGAGAAATAAGCAAATGTTATAAGAATAATGAAGTCCATAAAGAATGTCTAGCAAAACCATCCTCCATAACCCCTAGCAACAGAAATCAACCAGAACGTTAACAACAGCTAAACTAGACTTCTCATTTCTGAGATCAGAATACACATACACTTTTAAGGCAACACATTAAACCAATCAAAAGCGTCAGCTGAACAAATCCAGGAGAAAAGGTCTTAAAATAATGTCCTAACTTCTATTACCATGCTTTAAGCATACAAAAAGAAGCAAGAAAAAGAGGGGGGGAAAAGACGTAGAAACTAAAGAAGGCCGATCCATAGCCAGAATTGCTTCACGATTATCTTTACAGCATTGGCTAGTCAATATAGTCAACCAAAATCACCTATTGTTCGATACTTTCTTGGAAAAGACAATTTTTAACCCTTTTTTGGACTTTCTCTTTATGAAGTTTTTGGACTAATTTTTTTAGTTTTTCAATATATTTCAGATTCAATCTTCTTATTGGACATTATCTCGGCTAAATACTTATCAAAGCATTTGGTGTAGCGTATAGCAACAACCTATGTATGGCTTGACTGAGATTTCTAGGTCATAATTCATAGGCAGCTCTAGTATTTCTCAATTTAATATATGCAAGCACTAAATTTGATAAGCTGCTCCAGACTGTTAACTATTGTTGAATAACGGTACAACTAAAGAGCAAGATTAAGATGGAAAACTCCGGTTGATAAAATCTTCAAAATACCCACTATTTGGGACCTTTCATAACATAGATGGCAAATCTTCTGGAACAGGATGAATATAACTTGTTTTTACGAAGTAAGGTATTATATAGCTGGCATCAAGAAGATGCAAAACAGTACCAGGATGAATATAACTTAAATAACAAAAATAGCATCTTTGGGACTACCCTTTCAAATGGACTTGAATAATACTGATAGGAAATGGTGCTATCCAATTTGGTTTCTAGTGTTTCAATATGTGCTTCTCAGGGTTCAACACTTAACGCTAGACACAACATTCTGATAAATTCAGAGATTAACTTTTCGCTGGGAATTAATACTAGACCTTGTTATGGCACAAACCCAAACCTTTGTACATATTGGCTTTACCAGAATGCGGAAAAACATAATTCTTGATATATAGATCAGTACAAGTTATGTGTCTGCATTTGTACACAGAGAAAGAAAGGACAATAAAAGAGAGAGAGAGAGAGAGTGTGTGTGTGTTTTGTGAATGTGTGTGTGTGTGAGAGAGAGAGAGAGAGCACTTACCAGAACTTCTATAATTTCCTCAACTGTATCCTGGCTAAAGCATTTATCGATTTTCTCAAATCTGGATCACAAAAAGGGGTTAATAAAAAGGAAAACAGAAAGAGGGTAGACTATAATGAAATGTGATTAAAAAAATGAATTTTCTTGCGAGCAAAAGAAAAGACAACATTAGCATCTTTAATGGATGTAAAGATTCATCCAAATTTTCACCGAAGACAAAAAGGGGTTAAAGAGAACTTTTTCGACTAGTGGTTCAGAAAGGATTGACCTGTGGACTTGGAAGATGATATGGAAGACCAAAGACCCCCCCTCCCCCCCTCCAACACAAACAATATAGCTTTTTTCTGATGGCTAAATCACATATAGAACTGTTTGATTCATGAAAACCTGCAGAAAATAGGCATCAAGATCTGGAGTAGATGCTTTTTTGTTTGAATCAAATGACACCATGGGACACCCGTTCTTACACAGCAAAAAGACATGACAAATCTGGTGTATGTTTTTTAACTTAGCTGGAGTATAGTGGGTAACTTCTCAAACCCCAAAATGGTACTTCAGTTTATGGAGCTGGCGGAATATGAGAGTATATAAGAATCAGACAGATCCGGGACACCATTTAGCGGAAAACAGTCTCAGGATTAGGGGGAGGTTGGGTATCAGGAGATATCCATTCCAGTGCAGCATTTCTTGGGAAATGGACCAAACACTTCACGGAGAGATAATATCTGTTAAATACGGGATAGTAGATAACGGATGGCTTTCTGGTTAAGGGGCCAATATTTCTGGAGTAAAGTTTGTGGAAGGGGATAATGACGAGAAAGTGGAGATTCTTTAGAGGTATGTATGAATGCTGGACAAGGTATAGTGTTTATTTTGTATCATAGTCACCTAACTTCTAAAAATTCCATGTTTTCAGTTTTGAGTTTGTACTGGATATAGCACATATATTAACTCGTATTAATTATTATAGCCAGAACACTCATAAATGGAATATTGATGCTATGGCCAATGCTTACTAGATAACATAAGTTCACCACATTGTTACCCATATTCTCCTCTCCCTCCAATTTCATCTCTTTTAATCTTCGTGTAATTTTTCTGCCACTACCTTTTCTTTCCCTCTTTTTTTTGGGCGGCTTGCGTTCTCTGAAATCTCTCCTTTCCATTTTCTTAATTTGCATTATTATTAACAAAAAGGGTAAGGGGGGAGGGGGGGCGTACAACATCCAAAAGATTGCATGTTCATACCTACATTAATTTAAAGTACTGATATATCGTACCACCATGAGTTTCTAAAACATGTCACTTGTCTTAAAACTTCTTACAAGAATCATTTAACTGAATCCTACAGTAATCTACTCTCCTCCCCTCCAAATCCATAGACTTGAGCAGGCCCCCCAGCATTCACATTGAGCATGTCGTAGAAAATAAAATGATGGAAGAACGGAACAAAGATAAAACATTACTTGTGCAGAACACTCTTGCTATCTGGGTAAACAAGGTCACCATACTGGGCTAGAGAATTTTCAATGACAAGACGATCATCTGTGATCAATTTACCAAGACGTTCTTCCATCCAAGGAAGCCTCTGTTGAAACAGCAAACATCAGAGCTACTAAAAAGGAAGAATAGGAGTTGAGAATATAGTTATAGATTAACTTATTACTAACTTCTTTGAGTGAATAGTGGGTAGCAAGACCACAAGCAATCATTTCTACACCATTAAGCTTTTCTCCTGTTAAAGCCAAATACTCCCCTGCAAAGAGATGCCACTATTAAACTCTAGCATCAAAGTTTCTTTAACAGTCAAAGTAGTTGAATACATTGATATGTAAATTGCTTTAACAATCAGCATGTTTCAGCAGTACTAAACTAACAAAGGGAATCAAGAGAATTCATCAGAGCAATCACTGCCATTTGGTGGTATGAGAAAAGTGATCTAACACATCAACATAAAAAAAGGGAAAATTGCAAAAAGAGGAATACCAAAGACAGTAAATGCGCATGATTCCCAAAAAAATAAAAATAAAAATCAAAGGGGCAACTGGGCCAGTATTAAGTATTAACCCCTCAAAAATGAAGATTCGAGCCCCCCCCCCCCCCGGGAAATCCAGATTTATGGATGACTTAAATGGTCAATGCAGATACCAATGCACCTCATCATCAAAGAGACGCATCATCAGTTTCAGCAGGCACAAAAAGATTTGAAAGAAATGACATCAAAGTAGGAAAACAATAAGATAATAAAAGAACAATGTGGAACTTTTTCTGGTCCATGTATCAACCAACGTAGCCCCTCACACAAATCTACTTATCAGTAACATTTGTTCAAACTTGCCTAAGTAGCCAGGAAGACGAGATAGATAATAAGACGCCCCTGCATCAGGATGAAAACCAATTTGAGCCTCAGGAGTAGAATAAACCTGCAATGATTTTGCCATTTCACTTTGTAAGTTTAGGGCATCGTCAGTATTATGGGAAAGAACATCATGTCAGAAAATTTAATAAGCCAGCATATCAGACAAAATGCTTTCTCAGGTAGAAATCATGTCATGGTTCAAAGTTTGAGCAATGTCCTATGGTGAGTATTACAATTATCACATATACCACAATATCATGTCAACTAAAGTTTATTGAGAATTGCATGACTCACACAACATAAAGTGCAGCCCATTCAGCACCCAAGGGTGTGGCCTAGTGGTCAATAAAGTTGGTTGAGAACCATAAGGTCTCAGGGTCAAATTCTAGTATAGATAAAAAACACTAGGTGATTTCTTCCCATTTGTTCAAGCTTGGATGGACACATTTACCTGGTACATGTTGCTGGTGAGAAGTACCAGGTATCCCGTGGAATTAGTCTAGGTGCGCGCAAGCTGACCCGAACACCACGGTTATCAAAAAAAAAGATTGTAGCCCATTCATTAAAAAGAATACAAGTTGGGCATGTAGGAACAATGAACCACACAAATCAAAAAGGATATAGAAGTTTTTTCGCTAGACAGGGAAATCAGGTGTTAGAGTCAGCACCATCGAAGAAGGTACGTACAGTTCTATCAGTTACAACGCGAAACATTCCTGGAAGCGAAATACCTGCCCCACTTCCCATTGTGACACCATCCAAAATTGCCACCTGCACATAATGATCAATAATACTTGTTGACTTAAACATGTTAGCTACAGTTTGTCATGAAGTTAAATCAGAAGTCAAATTGTAAGATGATACAATGGCCTATAATGTAACACCCGGTACTTTCCAAGCATGTCTTAGCTATGACTTAAAGCATCTTATAAACTTTTAGTGATCATGTGGTAATGTCAAGATGTTGTTTCAAAGAGAGGATGGTTGAAGAAGTGCATTGAGAAGAAGAGAATGTTGGAAATTTAAGTAAAAATTAAAAAGAATGACTTGACTTCTTAGTTGGATAACTCTTATATTATGAAGGCAGTTGGTCATAGTTTCTGAAGCAAAACTGTAGCCGTTGAAGTCTGGTTTCCTACGATTGAAACCGCTCGTCTTTTCGACTTTGTTACACAAATTATGACCATTTACTCAAGATGCGCTGAGTTGAGAAAAGAAGTCAGCAGCAAGATGCACAAATTAAGTTACTGAAGTGCACTGATAGCAGAAAATAAATTTACCGCGATGCAGTAGCTTTCCAGTACATGGTAGCAAGGTTATTTATGGTTTTTTTAATTATGTTTTAGCCCTTTGATTATATAAGCATCAATCCCAATTCGGCTTTTTGATGCAGTGAAACCTCCCATACAGCTTTGATGTCTTCCAAGTACTTATGGTAACAATATATTTCACTGGGCAGATTTGACATATTTCTACCTAAGACCATTTACCAAGTTTGATTTTATGGATTACATGCCGAGTTAAATTATTGAATAGTGCAGATAGAGATTAATGGCGTGCAGTTTAAACAGGCATTTTAAATCTCTAAGATTGATACATGCAGTGAGGCAAGGGAACTTTCTGCAGAGATCTGCCAGTAAGAGAAGAGAGATACAACAATTTGATGACAAAACTCAAGGCACAACCTCACTGACAATGAAATATGCAGAAAGAGAAAAACAACGAGGCATACTCACATTTGGCTTGAGATATGTTCCTAACAAGTAAACAAATTTATATAATGTTTCGAAGAAATCTCTAAGATTGATACATGCAGTGAGGCAAGGGAACTTTCTGCAGAGATCTGCCAGTAAGAGGAGAGATACAACAATTTGATGACAAAACTCAAGGCACAACCTCACTGACAATGAAATATGCAGAAAGAGAAAAACAACGAGGCATACTCACATTTGGCTTGAGATATGTTCCTAACAAGTAAACAAATTTATATAATGTTTCGAAGAACTTCTTGCACTCCTCAACCTTCCCTGCAGATAAAGGAAACCATGAAAATGTTTGCCAATAGTTTGTAGGCAATAAATTGCAAAACTAACTATTATCCTCAAGAGCAGAGAATGTTGTGAGCAAGCGTACTCATCTATTATATGATCTACTATTCTCCTCTAACTATAGGAAATTCTAAGTTCATCTAAGACTTCAGTTGCAATGTAAAGTATAACGCCAGCCATAAGAAGAAACTAAGTTGATAAAATGTGATGATTATATTTCTGAGTCAGACTCATTTGATGTAGACAAGGAGAGCTTCGCAAACACGGGAGCTTGACACTATCACTCTGCCAGTTCCCTCTTATGTAGCGAGGAAATCAAATAAATTCATTGATTAACATTTCGGACAGAAGGATTAATGATGATTTACTCTCACTTACTGGTTTGTGAGAAAGAACTGTTCCGCTTAGGTAATCAATTTGTTTCTTACAGGGCTCCTTTTCACAATTTGCAAATGCCACATCGCTTGATTACTGATTACACAGATAAGCATTTCTCTAAGTCTCTAACACAATACTCTCACAGCTCCATCTTATGCGGCAGGGTTCGGAGCCGAGCACCAAGCTAGTCAATTTTTTGGCGCGAAGTCGGACATAAACTTCAAAAAGTTTAAAATAAATTTACATAGTTAGAACTAGATAAAGTACCATAAGTCTAACAGTTAATAATTCTAATTATTTAAAAAATATTTAAGAAAATTGTGGTTAACAAGATCTATTCGACTCCCCAAATAGTAATAGTGCCCCATAAAATGGTACCAAGGGAGTAATATATTTTTATAAAGGTGGTGTCGGGCCAGCTTAGACGCACTTTGACTAATCTACTAGATACCTACTACCTCTCTCAAGCACAGGTACCAGATAACTCAATCCAACACAGAGGCACACCTTTGGGTTCAAACTCCAATAGAGGCGTCAAAGGTGTTATTTTGCCTATGTTAGAATTTGAAACCTGATGTCCCATGGTCCATTTCAGCTTCATTGACTGCTAAGCCACAATTTTGAGTGCCTCTAACACATTATAATTCATTAACTTTGAGTGATATTTACACCCAGGAAAGGAGAAAACAGAAAGGGAGCAGTTATTATAACATTGAGGAGGAATACCCAAAATTACAGTCGATAATCACACGAAGAACTTCCGAAGCAGCATCCCTTACGTTCACAAAAGCCTCAAGCATAACGATAGCAACCAAAAAAAGTTTGGAAAACCTTGAAATCCTTCAAACTGTATTACAAACAAGTTTACATCTATGTTTTAATCAGAAATTTAAGATGGGAATACTTGATCATGGCAGAATTTTAAGCCAGAGTACTTGATCATTGCAGAAATTTAAGCCGGAAATAAACTTGATCACAGCATAAAATTAAGCAGGGGATACTTGATCATTGCAATAAGGGTTAAGAAACAGAACTAAAAGCGGACACACCTTCATTAATCAACTCATAAAGAGTGACGACGTCTGCTCCAGAGCAAAATGCTCTGCCATTCCCCTGCAATATATTCAATCAAAAACTTAAACATTTGATGGTACGTGCAAGTTGCTGAACTCCGATACTTCAAAACAAAAATTAAGAGAACAGGAAGGTGAAGAAAAAGCTTGCAGTACAATACATTACCTTCATCATGACAAATCCAATATCTGAGTTTTCCTCCCAAGACTCGTACAATCTACTTAAACGAGCAGCCTAGCATTAAAATATAGTCAACTACAGACATACAAAAACCATGTAACATATTCTGCGAAAAGGAAAATGGAAAATGCCAAACCATAGAAGGAGTAATAGCATTAAGTGCAGATGGTCTATTGAGAATAGCTGCTCTTGATTTAGCCCTTCCTTCAACCAGAACCTATGACAACAAAACATGCAACAACAACACTTCAGTATTTTAACACAGTAAATGAGGCTTTTTTGAGGTACAATTTCAATAAATGGAACAGTTTAGTAGAAATGTGCGAATGAACCTGTTCTTGAATATAATCCACTTGGGCGTAGCTGGGTTGAGCAGAAAAGCGTCTACAATGGTGATTAGAAAGGAATCGAGAATCATTTCTCCGCAATGGTTGAGCCAGTGATAGTAAAACTTTCAGTTTATGCATTCTCATTATCTCTCTTTTGTTTAGCTTACTGAGATTTGGACAGTGAAACAGAGTACTGGGGTTTAGGGCTTTGGACGAGGATGACAGGAACTCTCAACACGATCTCCGACGGCGAAAGAAATGAATGGCAAGCTCGGAGCCGAATGAAAGTGGTGTCAACCGGACCGAAGAAAAGTTGAATTTGGGCCATTATTTGGAGGAGTCCACTAAAGAAGGGGAAGTGCACACTTAGTCATTGATATCTTTACTCTTTAGCCATTATTTAAAATATATTTATTTTTAATCAGTGTTTAATAAACTTTTATCTGTCTAGACGAAAATTTCGTTATATAGACATGGGTATTGTGTAAAAGGACATGGTGTCCTTAACTTCATGATTGTTGTGTAAATATTAAGGATAAAGTGTCGTGTATTTGCACCTTCAATTGTTGAACTTTCGGACATCATGTCCTTAACTTCATATGTGCAATGTAAATATTAAGGAATATGGCGTCCTTAACTTCATGTATGCAGTGTAAATATTAAGGACGTAATGTCTTTAACTTGTATTTGTACTTTCTGATATTAAATTTTAGGACCTTATGTCCTTAACTTATGTTTAGTGTAAATTTAAGGACATATTGTCCTTAACTTCATGTGTGCAATGTAAATGTTAAGGACATGGTGTCTTAACTTTATGAGTGTTGTGAGACAACGTTGTGTGAATATTAAGGATAAAGTGTCCTGTATTTGCACCTTCCGTTGTTAAACATTGGGACATCATGTCTTTAACTTACTATGTGCAATGTAAATGTTAAGGACATGGCATCTTTAACTTCATATGTGCAGTGTAAATGTGAAGGACACCATGTCCTTAATATTTACGCAACACTCTTGACGAAAGCATAAAAATATATTTTTGTGTTAATTTTAATAAAATAGTAATTATTTTTGCTCAGCATTAAAAAAATTGGATAAAAACTAATTATCATGTCAAAAAATAACTATCTCATTGAAGAAGCGACTAGGACCTCACCGTTTAATCCAGTTAGGCCTTAAAAGGCTTAAATGTTTTTTCAACGTGGATGATTTTGGCACATAGCCACTTTTAGGGTTACTATTTCAAATAGCGCACATTGAAGTACACAAATAGCCCTCAAAGCGGATGGTCTTAAATTTTTATCTCTGCTTATCTGATAGACAAAACTTCAAGTTTAATAAGTGTTGTCATTCGCTTGCGCTGGTGAGCAAGGGCGGAGCTAAAAAACGAGTCACGAGTTCGGCGAAACTCAATAGCTTTGGTTCAAATAATGTATTTGTTTGATGTAATTCGTTAAATGAGGAATTAACGCAAACTACCTATAAAAACTAAACTAATTACTAGTTTTTACCTACATTGAATGTATTTCCATTTTATACCCATGCGATCTAACTTAATTACCCGACCGACCACACATTTCCCTTGACCCATATGTTTATCATTGGTGTTGAATTTGTCCTCTAATTAATGTCTTCTTCTTAACTTATTTTTGGGTATTTGAGTTGAAACCGTAGGCAAACTTTTGAGAAGTAATAATTAAAATGATCAAATTCAGTATTCTTTTAACTTGCAAAGACACAATTAGAGGCGGAGCTAGTCTTTCGGCTACGGGTTCGGCCGAAGTACCTTTTGTATAAACCATGTATTTGTCTTAAGAAATATATTGAATATGTATAAATTATTAATTTAGAACTCAGTGACTTAAGAAGACTAAAATCCCGAACTCATAAACTTCTAATCCTGGCTCCGCCTCTATGCACAATCACTTTTATTGTGTGGAGACATGATGAGGAACATGTTACCTAAGCACGCTAAATCCTCTAAAAAAAATAATTATTTTGAACTTTCAAATTTAAAATTTAATTGAAATAACGTATAAGTGATATGAATTTAAAAAGGATTGTCCTTAATTTTTGTTCAGTTATCATCCACATTTTCAATAAATAAATAATAATATTTATTAACATTAAAATATTTATTAACATTAATGGAATTCCATGGAGATATTATTCATTGCATAAGCTCTCATATTAGATTATGTGACAACTGATATTATTTTAATTTAATAATTAAATTTATAAAAAAAATTAAACTTTTTGCGTACAATTGAATACCCTATTGGCATATCTATATACTATACAGGTATCATATGTTAGTTGGAATATTTTTTTGTTGTATTAGCTACATTTAATTGGTACGCTATTTGATTTTTCTTTAGTAATAGTAGAATAGTACAGTATCTTGAATTATTTTAATTTTCGTTCATGCATGTATATTATGTAATCATTTTGATTTTTTCTTTATGCGTTTGTTTTATATAATATTATTATACTATAATATCTTGAAATACATTCTTATATTAATATGTGGTTCAAATTTTTTTAATTTTCTCTTTATGCATGTGTATTATGTAATAGTAATATAGTCATATATAGTTGCCTGGAATTAATTAGTAGAACTGTATACCCTATTGGTATAATTATATGTCATATTGGTATCATATGGTAGTTGGAATATTTTTGGTTGTTTTAGCTGCATTTTTAAGTATAAATTTTATACAATATGTCTTTTGTATATTTTGTATCTGATTTGTACATAGTAAAAATAAATTTCATACAACTAATTATACATTATACAACGTATCTGCAACTTATCTATAACTTATCTACAAATTTCATATATTATTTTTACTCAATTATATACAACTACAGTATCATGCAATTTAAATATAATTTTTATACAATGTTGTTCAACTTTCATACAATAGTTAAATAAAAAATATATACATAAACAACATAATACAATTTTACTACAATTTTATTGTATATCATGTCTTCTTCTTCTTCTTCTTCGAGTTTCAATATGAAAATCACCAAAAATCAAGTCTAATCTTCACCAAAACACCCTCAAAATTGAGATATAAACTCCAAATCATATTCCTAATTGTTTGCAACAATGCTCAATCCTAACAAATAATGGTTTTTGAAAACCCAAATTCGAATTCAAAGCTTTAAAGCTTTTTAATGGCTGTCAATGGTGGAATTGCTGCTCTATTTTTCTTTGCTTTACATTACTGAAATTAGGGATTGAGAGATAGAGACTAGAGAGAGACGTAGAGAAATTTTCCAATTCTTTGCAACAACACCCAAAATTCGAATTCAAACCTTTAAAGCTTTTTAATGGTTGTCAATTGTGGAATCGTGGATGAGTGCAAGATTCGTGGGGGAGGGGTGAGATATGGAGAAAGAAACGTGGGGTAGTAGAAGATACGTTAGAGTTATTTTAGTACACCAATTATTATCATTAATTCCCTTAAAATATACATAAATAGCAATTGAGTATATAAAATATAATTATAGTAAAACTTGAGTAGGGAGGATAATATAATTTCATACGGTGTATAAAAATATAAAAATTCTAATATTAAAGACCATCCCAAACAGTATCATATTTCTATAATTCTTTGCATTTGCATATATCTGAAAATAGTCACAACGGCAAAGACTAGCTTCCTGAATTTCAAGACAATGTCCTAATTTTTTTTTTATTTTTTTTTTAAAGTTATTTTCTTTAGTTTAGAACTTCAGGCCATTATCATAAACGTCCGAACATTGTCTTTTCCAATCATCAAAAAATAGCACGGATTAATCAATTTTCGGATTGGTCATTAAAAAATAATCAGCATTTATTAAGTCATTAAAAAATAATCATTATTTTGTTGTAACAGAGATCGGTCCAGCATAATATATTGGAGTTCGGTGCACCTGTTAGGGGTGTACAAACCGAACCGGAAAACCGCACCAAACCGATAAAAAAACCCAACTAGGTTTGGTTTGATTTGGTTTGGTATTGAGTAAAAAAAACCGAACCAAACCGACATATAATATATAATTTTCTATATATAACGTTAAGACTTTATATAGAATTTATTTAAAAAAATTCTAGAAATATTTGAGATCATCTTGTGGGATATAATATTTAATAGAACTATAAAGTGCATTCATTTTTATTTACTTTAGATAATAGATGGTATCCCTTTCTTATTATGTGTTATCGGAGCCAATCATCTCTTTGTTCTTTCATATCCATATGTCAAGATTTATAATATGTTTTTCGAATTTGAAGTGGTATTTCGATAATCTAAAATTACATAGAACATATTGTTATTTAGGTATCATATTTAATTTTATGTTAATTATTAAATTTGATTAACCTTGGAAGCATACATATCAACCAAAAACTATTGGTAGACGACTAAGAAAATAAACTATTATGTCTTAGTAAAAAAAAATTCTCCCATAAGATCACTTTAATATATCATATGTTCGTTATTTTTTTTTCATAAATATATATTCACTTATCAAAATTTTATCTATAACTTCAATAATGCAAGATTGAAATAATATTTATGTAACAAAAAAATCCAAAAAAAATCCGAAAAATCCGACAAAACTGAACCAATCCAAACCGATATAATTGGTTTGGTTTGATTTTGATAAAATCCGAACCAACCGGTCCATGTACACCCCTAGCACCTGTGTATGAACTTCCAGCATATTATGCTGGAACTCCAACACGCGTAAAGTTCCAGCATAATATGCTGGAGATTCGAGTACTTATGTATGAACTTCCAACATATTATACTGGACCGATATACTTTGCTGGAACTCCTGTATATTATGCTGGAGTTCTTGTATATTTATGCTGGAACTCCATTATATTATGTTGGAGTTCCAGTATACTTATGTTGGAGTTCCAATATACTTATGCTGGAACTCCAATGTAATATACTAGAGTATTTATTGGATTTTGAACACTGTTTTTGTTCAGATTTATCGTTACATGAAAAATGACTAAATTTTGATTACTTTTGAAAGTGTGACTATTTTTGAATGACCACTTATAAATCTGGCTATTTTTGAATTTCTCCCGAAAATTACAAACAAACCATAAATTCATTATTTACTTTTGACTACATCTGTCAACCGGACAAACATCGGAAATACAATTAGATATATGAATAACTCTTCATTTTTTCATTCTATTTTCGCTTTAACCAGATTCTAACTTAAACATTATTTGTCTCTCCATCTGCGTCCGCTTCTTCATTAGAAATGGTTGAAAGTAATACTTCTTTTTTTTTAGTTTTCTTGTTATTCTTTTTATTATTTATTAATATTTTATTTTCGGATTTGTAGAGATAGTGGGATAGATTACTACTTCAAGTATTACTGATTTTATAGATATTGGCTTTTCAATGTTTTGTACAGGAAATCTATATTAAATATCGCCCCCTCCCCACCCCCAAAACCCCACGCCAGAAAAATAAGTGGTGTCATTAAATCTTGATGTGGATCTCTTTGGCTATGAGTTTTGGCAAAATAAATTTGAAATTTATTTGGCAAATTTATGTTTGGTCATAAATTTTGCTCACAGTTTGGCAAAATCACAAATCTCAAACTTCAAATATCAAAATCACCTCAATTGCTGATTTTGGGCCAAAATCTCAAAACTTAATTTTATACATGTTTTTTCTAACCAAACTTCACCCAAATCAACATTTTCAAAACAAATTTGGGAATCTATGACCAAACACTAGCTTAGTTTTTGTCTATGATGTCATACATGTTCGCAGCTACAATGTAATTTCGATTTTCGAAGAAGGCAGTAAAAAACTTAATCTTATTTTCAAGATTATAAATCCCACATTTCAGACTTAGCTATCACTTGTTATTGTTTTTGCTTTCCATCTATTTACTGATTCTTATGATGTTGTTATTTTGTATGCTTTTCGTTGATGATACTGAGATATTGTCTTTTTTCGTCTTCTTGAGCCGATGATCTATTGGAAACAGGCTCTCTACCCCTTTGGGTAGAGGTACGGTCTACATACACTACTCTCCATATCCCACTTGTGAGATTTTACTGGATCGTCGTTATTGTTATATTTTAGACTTACCTATAGATATTCTTTGACTGACCTGTTAGGGTTAAAAATGAAAATTAAACTAACAATGTATACAACTTAAATTCTATTGAGAAAGAACACAAATCATAGGCATGTTGCTAAGAACACAAATATGCATGTTGATCGTTCAGAATTACTTAAGTAGTTAAGAAGCTTAAAAGGTAAAACAACAATGGGGTTCGGAATCCATTTTCCGTGGCCTAGAAAAGGAAAAGAATAACGAAGAAATTCTTGACTTGAGAATACGGCCATTGCTTTGGTTTTGAGTTAAGATTCTGAAATTCCATTTCTCAGAATCTAACTTTTATCTTAAACCCCAAGTCCTTTTCCCCATAAGGAATATCATTCCGTGGTCATTGATTTCCTTTTATTTTTAGCCAGTGTCTTCACCCTGGGGTCAACAAGCAATTCGAAATGTGCGCGTCTTTACTAATCATGCACACTGGCAGAGATACCCAAGCGTTATCCCACACCACTTCGTCTGTCAAACACATAAATATTGAAAATATGCATATATATTATAGATCAACACTGGTTTGGGACAATGAGTAAATTCTTAATACATCTACAACTCCAAATCCTAGCTCAAATACAAGCTGAGTTGATAATAAGTTGGCATCGCTCACATAAAATTCGGTCGGATATGGTTCGGATCGAAAAGGGGCAATGAAGAAACGGATAAATTATCCGACCCAACCCATATTTAATAGGGGTAAAAAAATGTATTAACCGATGGATAATATTATCCATGACTTCTGGCATATAATTACTTTTCGGGGAATTCTTAGTCTCCTTAACTTGAGAAACCCTAATTTGAGGCTTCACAAATATAAAAGTTAGACCCATTGGTTATCCATTTTCTAAATGGATAATATGGTTCTTATCCATATTTGACCCGTTTTTAAATAGTTCATTATCCAACCTATTTTTAGTGAATAATATAGGTGGTTAACTGTTTTCTTTTAACCATTTTGCTACCCCTAGACCACGCATTGACTAACTCTTCCACCATAGCCCCTAAGTTGATTCGAAATGCTCTTTCTTTTTCTTTTTCCTTTTTGTTAATGTGAGATTCATCTTGTACTTTAAAGTTAAATTAACTCAATCTAATAGCTTTAACAAGGAAATGCAAGTACAAGAAAGAACAACAACACATGTTCTCTTCTTTAAAGTGGAGAATATATATCATGAAAATAGAATAAAGAAAGCAACTAAAGAGACGAGGAAGAAGAAGATAGATTGGAATAGCAAAGGCAAAGGGTTCTTCTGCATGTCTTACAAAACAGAGGAACAGCAGTCGGTGCTTTATGGCAACATCAAGGAAAAGCAAATTAAGTACTTTTAGTGTACCATTAATAGAAAAGAGTATTTGGGTTATTCAGAGAGACATAAAACGAATGCTATTGCATGTTTATACTTCTTCTGTTTCACTTTTATACTTTTTTATTTAAAAAAAATAAAAATTTAAATGTTTTGAAATGTTTGTTATCCTTCCATTTCTATAAAATTCACACCTTTCAAAAATTTAAATAAATTAAGTTACTCCATTTTAATGTTCTTTTTTTCTGAAAAATCAAGCTAGCCTATCATCTTATAACATTTAGTATTGCTTCCTTCATATCTAACATCATATATATATATATATAAGTTAAACTAATATCTTAAGTTTCGTGCTCAGCCAAACCCCTTTCTGTAAATAAAAGGATGAAATATTATTCATAGTTTGATATAGCACATAAAGCAACTATTAGATCTTGCACATCATCAATTAGAAAATCTACTATACCATAACATAAGGGAAACTAAGAATGACAAAAAAGACAACAACTGTTAAAGACAGCGGTCAGATGAACAACAATATAACAAGACAGTCGGGTCAAATAAATACTAAAACAAGAGGTCTCGGGTTCAAACCCTAGGAATGAAGAAATTTCTGGTAGGGAGCGCTTCTCCCTTAAATGGGTCTCTGCTACGCACATTTGGATTAGATGAGCTGATGGGTTCCGGATATCATATGGTTGAACCCTAACCAAAAAAAAAATGTTAACTCCATAAATCTATTGATTTTAGTACAAATATAATGCAACTCATACAGCTAACAATGCACATCCTCATTTCATTCCTATCCACATGCCAGCAAAATAGTATAGGGGAACTCTGCTTTATACCTTTACCACTTTACCTAAAGGTTGTAAATATATTCCTCCAAAGCGCATACAATACCCTAAGATATTAGAATCAGTTGATCTTTTTCTTGAAAGTTCAACTGACAACTGATGTGCATACCTTGTTCAGAGATGAGGAATTTTCACTTATTTGATATCAAGATGGAAGATAACTAAACTCAGATAACAAACAGTCTGACAAACCCCTGAAATTTATCCAAAAGATATCTTTTTGACACCAAGAGTCATTTCCTAACGATGCAAACCGTGATTTGTTCAACGAGCTGACCAATACAAAAACACAGCAGATTAGATGTATCATTGCAAGGTTAACAAGGAAAAGGTGCAAAAGAGACTAAGCATTTCATAAACAACTAAGTTTAAATTCCCTAGTTTTCCCTCCACAAAAAGGCAAAAAAAAAAAGAAGAAAAAAAAAAAGGAAGAAACAAATGAGCACAAATCTATGAAACAACAACAAATAAAGGAAATCTATGGTGTTTTAGTTTTTAGAAGTGAACTAGAAATTGAATTAGCAAGGCGATAAATTGAGATCTCAAGTTTGTGTCTGACAATAAACTATGAAAGGAAACTGACAGGTATCCATCTATACATGTTTATTAAAAAATAAACAGGCACAAAATAATGTAAAGTAACTATTTATATTCTCTAGAGCAAATTAAGGCTCAAGTCAAGGGAAAGGCAAGTAGTCATCTTTCGAGCAAATGAGTTGACATGTTTTCCATCAGGCGCTACGGAAGCAAGTAATATCACTTTATTTCTCCTTTTAAAGGGGTCCCAATGCCTTGGAGATGGCTGTCTTACACCAATTAAAGAATAGGAAATATATAACCTACTGGAGGTCTCCCTCTATTTTAGTTCTATATATCCAGGCCGAATAAGTACCAAACTTACTGAAGGAGACAAAAAGGTATTTGATCCTTATTCCAATATTCCTGGCCTTCAAACAAAGCCAAGGAGAAGCATCTCTCCACAATTTCTTTACCTTTTTATAGTATTCCTTTTTAGTTACTAAAACATGATATGTTAAAATAGCATAGACTGAAAATAATGCTCAAGATATTCCGAAAGTTCATATCACTAAATACAGGAGCAAGATATTGCATGAAAGTCTCATCTAAAATCATTAATTCTTTTTACCCAAGGCAGAGTATAGTCGATATAATAGAATAAAACATGCATAGAGGAAATGCTGCCTCAACTAATTCTTTACATGGCCATAGTAAACTAACAGAGGTTTATAGAAAGAAATGTATTAGTCTTTTTATTTTGACATGAAATAATTGAAGCATCTCTCAACCATTTCCCTATCTCTTTGCTTTGCTTTTTTATCCAATACAAAATACTTGAAGCTCTGGTCAACAGAATCTTCCATTTGAAAGGGAAAAATGGTTTTGAAGTTTAGAAGAGATCATACATCATTAGATAGTGGATACTCTCAGTCAATATCAGAAAAAAAATTCCAAAATTTAATTCTGGGAATATGGTTCCCAAACTTTGCCAGATAAAGAATATGAGAACATAAAAGTCTCTGGTGGATAAATTCTTGTACCCATTGTAAGGTGTGAAGTGTTTCAAGCAAGTTATAGTGCAGAGGAATATCATGCTAGGGCCCACAAATATGTAAAACTGGAAGGATGAGATCTCTTTTTGAGCCGGCTGTGAAGATTCGATTGGTTCTAGCGTTCAACTGGCCCTATCCAAGATTCTATGCTTCACCTAGACTCCCTCTCTCTTTCTCACCCCATTCGCTTATAAGAGCTCTTTGGAAACATCTTTGGTCTGTAAGTTGTACAACTAAGGAGATAGATAAGAGCAGTAGTGCAGTTTGAACTGAGTATCAGAAGCAGAATTGTTCTCTGAAGAATAATACAGAAGAATCATGATTTGCATCTAAAGGGTAAGACAAGACTGAAACCAAGCACAGCAGATCACTTTCAGGTACGTTAATTAGTTGAATTACTTATATCGTGCCTTTTAACTCGCACCACGAGACTTAATTGCTAATCATCATACAGAAGGCCAGAAGATGTACCATCATCACCACCAGGATAAGAGCATGCACCCTTCAACAAGAATGTCTATCTCTGAAAGGCATCTGTTCCTGCAAGGGGGAAACGGCAACGGGGATTCAGGGCTTGTCCTGTCAACTGATGCCAAGCCAAGGTTGAAATGGACACCAGACCTCCATGAGAGGTTTATAGAAGCCGTTAATCAACTTGGTGGAGCAGACAGTAAGTGCACACAAATATACCAATTTCAAGACGCACCAGGAAGATGTTATTTCGTGAAGATAATTAACTGCAATATTCTTCTATGCAGAAGCCACGCCAAAATCAGTTCTAAAGCTTATGGGGATCCAAGGATTAACCTTGTACCACTTAAAGAGCCATCTTCAGGTTCGTTCTTATTTGCTTTATGGCATTACAAAATCCATGCATAAACAAGACATCCTATGAGGGGCATATCCAGCGTTGAAGTTTAGCTACCAAGGCAATAGATCCGAACAAAACAACGGGTGGTAAGAGGGGAAAAGCATCTTTTGCATCAACTGCAAAGAATTTTCAAATTGTTGCATTAAAAATATTAAAGTGCAGCTGCCATATATGCACTTTCATAGTGTGAACAAAAACTGATCAAAACTTTGTACCTGGGCTGGCAAAAATACAGAAAATATAGCCTTTGTTTTTCTTTATATCCATAAGGCTGAAGAATATTTCTGGCAATGTTTTGATACTTTTAGATTGGCCAGAAACTAACGTTTTACAAAAATGCTGGCAGAAATACAGACTAAGTAAGAATCTCCATGGACAAGCAAATGCTAGTGGGGCTAATAAAGCTGGTAAGAAATCAAATACATACCCAAGAAACTAGTTCACAAAACTTCGTTTACAGAGAGAGAACATCCGAAAACTTACTGAGTTTGTGGAATGGTTGCAGCAGCAGGAGAAGATAGGATATCTGAGAATAGTGCAACTTGCATGAGTAATCCAAGCATCGGACCCCAACCAAACAAGTAAGAACAAACAATGTTTGATCCTTCATTTAAACCATTCATCCTTCTATTTCATGTCTCAGCAAAATCTTCAGTTTTGATTATTTTGACAAAAAGTTATCCATTCAGAAACATTCAAATAAGTGAAGCAATACAAATCCAAATAGAAGTGCAGAGAAGGCTTCATGAGCAGCTTGAGGTATGAAATTACTGCAGAATTTCACTTACGTATGAGAAGTGAGAGCAAAGCCTATGCCAAAAACACTTGTAGTAAAATTTGAGACTTCCTGGTTGATGATCTGAAAGCCGGAAGCATGAGATATTGAAACTTGATAGAAGGCACTTTCCCCTTCAAGATAAGCAACTCGATATCTTCAATAATCTAGTGAACAGGCCTAGTCCATGTGTTCTGTTTCAAGAATTAAGAATCTAATCTAGACTTGCATAGGGTGTTTTTTCTTGTCAAACTTTAAAATCCGAAGAAATTTTTTCCTTGACGGCTTCTAAGTGAGCCCTAATTGAACTGATATAGGTACAACGACATTTACAGTTACGGATAGAAGCTCAAGGAAAATATTTGCATGCCGTGCTCGAGAAAGCACAGGAAACCCTTGGAAGACAAGACATGGGAACGGTAGGATTAGAGGCAGCCAAGGTCCAACTATCAGAATTGGTATCCTCAGTATCTAACCAATGCCTGAACCCTACATTTTCTGATATAAAAGAACTATCAGGATTTAGCAGCCAACAAACACAAGCTACCCAACTAGCAGATCGTTCAATCGATAGCTGCTTGACCTCTTTTGAAGGCTCTTTGAGGGACAACACTATGCATAATAACCAAATTGGATTGAGGCCTTTTGAATTTACACCATCTATAGAATGTAAGGATATTGAGAATGACACCAGGATACAACAGACAGGACTAAGATGGTGTGACAACCTCAAGGAGAATAGAAAATTATTCTCTGCAATGGATGAGGGTAAAGAAAAAGCATTCACCACAGAGACGAACTGCAAGAACTTATCAATGAGTATCGGACTTCAAGATGGAAACTTGAACGGAAGCAGTAACCATTCAGATGGGGAATTCAATGAAACAGACACAGCTGTCAGACATTTTCACCAGGCGGCCAACAGAGGTGATTTAATGCAAGAGAGGCAGAAGTCTTCACAAGAGTATAAGTTGTCTTACTTTGCACCTAAACTGGACCTAAACATGTACGAAGAAACAGATGCAGCTTCAAGTTGTAAGCAATTTGACTTAAATGGTTTCAGTTGGGGTTGAGGAACCTTATTAACAAAGGGCAAACCATGAGCAGACGCCAGGTAATTTGCTTCTAATATTTTGATTGAGATAGAGGTCGGCACATGGAAACATAGTCCGATGGTCTCCTTGGAAAGAAAAAATGATGTATAATAATTAAAATTCCAGATCAAATAGAAATATACAATATTGTAACTCCATTACATCTTCTCAGATCTTATTCTGATCTCATATTTAACTTTCATGCAAAATTTGATGTAGAAGAGGGTATTAATAATCTTTAATAGTTGAATGATCCTTCAATCGATAACTCTTGCTGTTAAAGTCCTTAAGGGTTCATAAGCAGACCTCTTCTTAGGAATATATCATGGATTTTGCAACTCCATATGTTGCAAATACATCCGCAAACGCCAACTGCCATATGCTGCTAGATTATAATCACACCCAAAGTCACTTCAACAGAATATATAGTCCCAGAAATCAAACTAAAGTCTTTGGAATATGTCTAATATAATTTAATCATACTGGAATAACAAATTCAAATAAATCCAATCACTCCTCAAATGTCACCCTAAAAGTAATTAGTATAAAACTTTCAAGTGTTATCAATAATCACTTTCCCTAATGAAAAAAAAAAGATTAATTGAAGCTCGGGATAGAAAATTGATTACCTAATATCCAACTTTTTATGAGGTGAACTTCTCTTTCAATCTCAACCTAATTCTTTTAGCATCCAAACTATAAGAAAAATATTTATCTGGAAGCTTGGTTCTAAAATTGGCCCGCTCTTTTCATTTAATAGACAATTGAAGATGGGAAAATTCAAAATGTTACGCCTGTGTTGAAAAATTTCTGGCATTTTATCAAACACCCAAAAAGCACACGCGGTATGAAGCTTCAAACTTTTACCCACGCTCGTTTATTACAGGAACAAAACAAAACAAGCAATTTTCTTCGTTGTAGAACAAAATATAACCATTCTAAGGTAAGCAAATGTAGAAATTCAAGTATAAGGTCTTTTTCATCCTGAGAATTACACATAGGCATAATGCCGCCAGCTAAATTTGGGGAAACAGAAAATAAAAGAGAGACGAGGAAAACTTCAAATAGTTTACGAATCGTAAGAAATCTCATGACCAGCGACGAAAAAAAAAAAAAAGAAATTAGGGACCGGAGCATCACCGCCGCCGACGGGAAAAAAATTTGGACCATTTCTCGATTTGTGCGTGTCATCCTTGCGCAGGGATCCTTGCGCAGGGGCCATGCTAATCTTCTCTGTATCGTTCCAATTTTATCGGATGTCCCCGAAGGGACGGTTGCTTGTGTTACTTTAGGGTTTTTAAGGAGCAGAAGAGATTGTTCTGTTTCCGATGAGGGAGAGACATAAAGAGCATATTCACCAAGTAAATATCGTTTTGGATCCCAAAGTACAAAAATTAAACACTTTCATCCTAAGTTAAGAACGTTTATTTCAACATCACCCCCTTAAGTATTCATTCACGTAATGAAGTCCCATCTGCACTTCTGAAGAAGCCAAAATTACTCTCCTTAACCCATAGATTTTAGAAATGTCTTCTTTTCCTATGTCAATAGGTGCTTGAATATAAAACGTTTTGGAGAAATTTAAATATTGCTATCAGCACAAAGATAATTGTCATACTTTTATCGTATTATAGCAAATTAAATAAAGTAAAATACATAAAGATATTCAACAAGATCAATGATTTAATTGTCCCTATTATGATAAAAATCAGTTATTTTGTGAGATATGATATTCGAATGAACAGACAATAAAAGAGTCTAAAGGTAAATTCATTCAATATACTTTATATAAGTAGGGGCAACTGACAAGGTATCAAATTCTCTTGAATATAAAAACATCTTATCTCATCTCATTGTTATAATATGGAGTAATGTAAGAATTACTTTAATACTCCTTAAGTCTCCATACTGACCTTTGCGGGTGTTTCAGGGGTGAAATTGATAGTGTGGATATGGGTTCATTGGAATCTATATATAACTTTTAGCCTAAACCCGATAATATTATTTTTCTCAAAAAGAATAATTATTTTAGAGGAATTAAACTTATAAAATTAAAGTACTCCGTCGTTAAAAGAGAAAATTTTAAAATAAACTAAAAGAATCTCGTGATTATAAACTTATTAATGAAAGTTATAAAAATGATATTTAAAGAATAAATGTACTTATAATGAATCTTGTTTGTCCTTTTAATTGTTTGATATTGATATACTTGTGAAGTTTTGACACTAAAATTAAGTATGTGTTTTGATACACATTAAAGAATTTTCTATCTATTATTGTTTTAAAATATACGGCAACAGAGTAAGTCAACGAGATGATAAATATTTTTGTAACATATAGACCAGATATGATATGTAAGTTGCTAATGTTGTATAGAGTGTTGTGTGTATATATAGAAGGAGGTATATATAATATATGTATAATATATAATTATGTATAACTGTCAATTAATGTTTATATTAAATATTAGGGTTGCGCTATTATGGGACTAAGTGGAAGAATGTTAAAAATGATTTATTACTCGATGTCAGCCTTAATTTCATTTATTCATTATTTGTTGATGAATTAAATTAAAATCTTATACGTTTGGTCTTTTCCAAACCCATTAGGCTTATTGCATTTTATTCAATCTTTGACCGCATGATTAGGGTTGGACATAGTTTGGCCAAACCCGAAATTAGAATTTTTTGAAGTTTTGGTTTGGATTGTCATTACAGATTGAATTTCGGATTGGATATTGGATTTCGTACTTCAAATATGTGGAATATCCGAAAATTCAATTTTTTATATTTTATATTTAGTTCACTATCGATATGCCAATAATAAGTCTTATACCCTACCCATTAGACATTATCTCGTATGTTCAATACTAATACTACTAAGTTCCTGTCAGAATACTTTCTATTTGGACATAATTTTACCGTCGCTATTTCTTATCGGCCTTATTAATGTCTTTGTTGTATTTTATTGGTAATGATTTCATTACTTGAATACTTTATTTGGATGATTGTAGTGAGAATGAGGAACTTTTTTATGTAATTTAACATGAATACTTTATTTGGATGTTCATTTTTGTAATAAGAAGAAACATCCAAACTTATAGGCTCAAAATCGAAAATTCGAAACATCTAAACTGATTAATCCAAAACCGAACTTAAAAAGTCCGATCCAATCCGAGCTTAAATTGGATTTGAATTTTTATTTATTTAATCCGAAGAGCGAATATACAAATCAAAATTTTCATATTCAATTTGAATTGTCCGAACGCCCACCCCTGAGCACGGTAATGTTAGCTAGGCCATGATAGGGAAGCCAATTTTTCAAGAATCGTTTCTTGATTCTCAATAATAATATCTTTCGTGTGAAATATATATTTTTAATGATGCTTCTCAATAAGATTATTATATTTTTATGTAAGACCATTATATATATATATATATATATATATATAGTTAAAGATATGAATAACAACCACATATTAGAAGGTTTGAAACACGTACGGAATGCTTTCCTAAAAGCGATATTTGCACCCCATGGGGTTGTTGGCAAATAAATTTAGTGGATATGACAAGCCTATAAATTTCTACGCTGAGCAAGCAATGGAGAAATTCTATTGGACAACAAGAGCTATGAAACTTGATCTTTAAAATAGGAAGTTGGAGAAGAGAAAGTATTTGCTGGTGTAAAAGAAGAGTCTATGTGAAGTTTTTATCTTTTTGTATACTTTTAAAAATAATACCAACTGTTTAAATAGAAGAACCAGATACAAATGTAGGAAACAGATACACCCTTTCAACACAAGATACACCCTTTCGTTAAACTTTTATAATTTAAAATATTAATAATAATTATATTTAAACAATAAATTCTAATAATCCCCCACTTGTTTAAATATAAATAACGACTCAAAATCAAGTTATGTCTATACATAGAATAATGTATCTTTCGATTTGAACATTACCTTAGTATAATATCACAAAATGAAATCAAAATCACATGTAGCATAATAGTTGTGAACATGTCATTCCTTGTGATAACATCGGTAACACTATACACATAAACATTTTGTTTTTGCTTTCCACTCAAACACTCTTAGAACTTTTATGGCCATGTGCTACCCACAATTCATGAACATTTATGAAAGTAACTCCAACTTTGAACTGAAGTGGCATTACTTTGATGTTCATATAGGTGAAGTTCTTGTAGTGTCTTTGTCACATTCGAGACACTTGTTCCTTGAACTGAACATCATTAAGAGCTTTATAACTTATCCATATTATATGTGACAACCAGTACTAGTAGATCTCTTACTTGAGTACTGAAACGTCCACTTATCAATAACTTGTTATTACCCTTTGAACCCAAAACTACTCATTTCATAGTGTTAGGTAGGGTTGTCATTATTGTTAGACTTAATTAAGGAGTTTTAACCCAATAAAACTCGAAGTTGTTTTCACTTATCAATAACTTGTTATTGCCCTTTGAACCCAAAACTACTCATTTCATAGTGTTAGGTAGGGTTGTCATTATTTATAGACTTAATTAAGGAGTTTTAACCCAATCAAACTAGAAATTGTTTTCACTGACAGGTTTAGTAAATGGATCAACCAAATTACTTTTTGACTTTACAAATGTTAGAGAGATAATTCCATCTTTAACTAATTTTCTCACATAATCATGTCAGAAACTTATGTGTCTTGACTTTCCATTATATACATTGCTATACGCTCGAGCTAGAGTGGCTTGAATATCACAATGAATTGAAATTGAGCTCATACCTTTTGAGATCAGTGGAATCTCTAAAAGAAAATCCTTCAACCACTCAGCTTCTTTTTCTGCTTCTGCTAATGCAACAAAATCCGACTCCATGGTTGAATGTGTTATACAAGTTTGTTTCTTGGATTTTCAAAAAATTGCACCTCCTCCCAAGGTGGACACCCAACCAGTTGTAGATTTGTTGTCTCTTAAACTCGATATTCAACTTGCGTCAGTATATACTTCTAAAATAGCAAGAAACTTTGAGTATTGAATACACAAATCTATAGTTTTCTTAAGAAAACCAAGAACTCGCTCAATGGCTTTCCGATGATCAATACTCGGATTGTTAGTAAATCTGCTTAATTTATTAATTGCAAATGTTATGTCTGCTCTTGTGCATTGTGTAGCATACATCAGACTTCCAATAGTGCTTGCATACTCAAGTTGAGCCACAACTCTCCCTTCATTTTTTATTAACTTGATGCTTGGATCAAATGGGGCATTAACCTCTTTTATGCTTATGTGACTAAATTTATTAAGTACTTTTTTAATGTAATGAGATTGACTCATTACGTATCCCCCACTATTTCTTTTATTCTTGATACCCAATATGGTATCAACTTGTCCAAGATCCTTCATCTCGAATGAGGAAGATAGAAAGCTCTTTGCTTCTATAATTCCATTCAAATCATTTCTTACAATTAACATGTCATCAACATATAAATAAAATAACACAAAATAATTACTACATATTTCAGTATAAACACACTTATCAACTATATTATGTCTAAAGTCAAATGATAAAATTACTTTATCAAATTTCTCGTGCTATTGTTTAGGGGCTTGTTTCAGTCCATACAAATACTTGTCAAGCTTACAAACCTTATGTTCATTTTTCAGTAGAACGAGCCCTTCGGGTTATTTCATATAGACCTCCTCCTCGAGATCACCATTTAAGAATGTCATTTTGCCATCCATTTGATGAACATGTTGGTTATAAATAGACGCTAAAGCAAATATAATTCTAATTGAAGTAATTCTTGCTATCGGTGCGTATGTATCAAAATAATCAATTCCTTCTTTTTGGCGAAAGCCCTTAGCGACTAGCCTAACTTTGTAAGTATGTAAAGTCCCATTAGTATGATACTTTCTCCGAAACACCCACTTACAACTGATAGGTTTAGAAGTTGGAGGCAAATCAACAAGTTCCCAAGTGTAGTTTGATATTATTGAATCCATTTCATCTTTAATAACATCTTTCCAAAAAGCCGCATCTCTAGAAGCCATAGCTTCTTTATAAGATTTAGGATCATCTTCCACTTGAAGAATAATTTGAGTTGTTCTCACAACTGTATCTCTATTAAATTCAACAAGATTAAAAGAAATGCGTTGAGAGTCAACCTCATCCGATCGAAGTATTTTAGCCTTTCGAACTATAGTGCTTCTCCTTTGTTCACAAGGTTAATCATTAACCTCCTGTGAACTAGATTGCTCGACAATCCTTTGAGATATTTTTTCTAATGTTACATCAGTTGATGGAGATTGGCATCTTCTACCCGAGGTTAAAAGATATTCAAAAATATCCACATCTCTAGATTCAATAATGACATTCGACTCTAAATTAAGAAGTCGATAAGCTTTGCTATTTGAGGCATAACCTACAAATGCACACTTGATCCCTCTAGAACCCAACTTGTTCCATTATGGATCATTATTTTTGCAATATGCAAGACACCCCCATATTTTAAAATATCTTATATTAGGTGTCACGACCCAAAACTAACCCTATCGTGATGGCGTCTTTTGTGGTACGAGGCAAGCCGACACATTACAAAAAACATATCTATATTTCATTTTAGAAGATAATTCAAAGCTATTCATAATAAAACCTTCATAAGAGAGTTCAACTCAAAATAAAGTACGGAAAAACAAAGCCCGACATCGGGGTGTCACTAGTCATGAGCAACTACTACAACCGTATGATAACATCAAGACTAACATAGTCTGAAAAAGAAAAAAAAATACATCTAATAGGAAGATAAGGAAGAAGAAAAGCAGGGTTGCGATTGCCAGGCAGCTACCTTGCTATCTCAGATGATCCGCGACTGGAATAATCAACAACCGCTACCGTATCCAGAAATGCATGAATCTGCACACACGGTGCAGGGAGTAACGTGAGTATGGCATATCAGTAAGTAACAACAGTAAATAAAGACTGAGAAGTAGTGACGAGCTAAATGCAGGTATAGTTCATATCACAAAAATTCAGTAAAATATGGCATGCTTTAAAACCGGAGTTTAAGTTAAATCAGCTCGTTTAAATCAAGTTCCAAAAAAATCATTTAAAAATATCGTTCAACAGTTTTAAAGGCTCAATGTAGCTATGAGCACAAATGACGAAATCATATACAACCCTCGGGCAAACATCACTCAGTCCTCCCAATCACTCCAACCTCACAATCACCCGTGCCTCACAATCACTCATTACTCCCAATCACTTGGCACTCGCACTCAGTAGGTACCTGTACTCACTAGTGGTGTGTACATACTCCGGAGGGGCTTTTCAGCCCAAGCGTTATATCAATACCCATCATGGCAGAATCAATGAAACATCTTGCGGCATGCAGTCCGATCCCGTAAATGTCCTCACAAATCCCTCGGCCTCACTCAGTCATAAACCTCTCCAGTCTCTCAGGCTCTCTGAAATCAAAGTAATCAGCCCAAACAACATTGATATGATGCACCAAATAATATAACAGAGACTGAGCTATGATATAAATAGGCATAAACATGACTGAGTATAGATTTTCAATCAAAAACAGTGAGAGGGCAGCTAGAAAAGACCTCTAAGGGTCCAAACAATACTGGCATAAGGCCTAGACATGGCATCTAGCATGATTCACAGTAAATCTTTCTAAACACATAAGAAGCATATAGCTATAACAGGATATTCAACTTTACAGTTGATACGGGACGGATGATCGACTCCAACCCTGCACCACTATATAATGGCGAGGAGTGGTCGATGTAGCTTTTACCAGAAAGGTCGGGATCGATATCAACAGGGAATTAATATTGATTGGGAGTTGGGTTTCTACCTAATCTAGCTATGTGCGTTGTCTTTTATTTCACTTCTAACCATGCTTGGATTTGATTCTATCTAATTGTATTACTATTAATTGTTGAAAATAATCTAAGTACAATGTTTTTGTAGGAAGTTTTCAAATGATAAAAAAAAACTAGGGAAGTGACTTACACCTAGGCGAGTATCTAATGGGATCAAGAAATTAGGACTAGATTGTTATATTTGGGGTCGTGATATAACCTTCACAAATAATTACCCACTCTATACCTCTCGGTAGTTTGAGTGACTTTGCCCGAATTGGCTTTCTCGGGCCTAATTGGGTGTTCAAAAGGTGCAAGTGAAATTGACTCAAGTCAGGTATTACTATCTCTAGGTTTAACCCTTTAATTGAGGCTATCAATCTCTTGAATTCACTCCAATTCCTTGTTAGCCTATTTTACCTAGACTTAGGTCCTCTTTCTCAAGAAAAGCCCTAGTAAAAAAGGCACGAATCAGTGTTTGCAACCACTAATTCAACAGTTAAAGCATGAAACAAGCTAAATATCACTAACCCATAAACAAATAAGCCCTAAAATTGAAGACCCGTACCCACACTAGGGTTGAGTCACAACCCTAGATAATGGGTCTAGCTACTCATAATTAAGGTAGAAATCAAAGATAGAGATGTAATAATAGCCATAAGAGTCAAATACAAGAATAAAATCTAAAGATATATGCTAAAAATACTCTAAAATTACTCAAAGTGGTAAAGTGCGACTGTTCACGAGCTCCCTAATACAAAAGTTAACCTAAAATATGAAAAAGATCTATTTATACACACTAGAGATGGAGGTTCCGCTGACAGCGAGATACTGGGCGCCTCAGCGCTTGGACTTCATGGCCGAGCAAAAACGAGCACGGACCGCGTTTCTTCAAATTTGGAATTGGACTAGGATGGGTTTCGCGGACAGCGTAAAATCTACCGCATCCGCGTGATCTTCATTCGCGGCCGCATAAAATGTTTGCGGACCGCGTTCTTTGCTTGACCCAACATTGCAAGGTCTCTCATTCTCTATCTTCGCTCTCAGCGAAATTGCAGTCGCGACCGCGTTAGATATTCCGCGGCCGTGTAATTCCTTAGCGATCAACGGTCTATTTTGAGCCCAATTCAACCTCTCTGAACTTCAATCTCGCGGCATCGTGTCTATGGCCGCCTCAACGGATGTACTTACGCATCCGCGTAATTTTGTCGTTGTCCGCGCTCAGTTCCATCCTTTGGGCTTGTGCAAGTTTAACTCCTTTTTGAGTTTATTTTGGCTCATTTGCCTCATTTTGACCAAAACCTGCAAGTAAGCACCTTAAGTTAGTTTTCGGGAATACCTTAACGCATTTTACCCAAAACCTAAGCAAAAGAGAGCAAATAGAAGGCTAAAATCCCTAGTTATCAACAGACCAAGTCACAATCCCTAACGGTGCACGCCCACACGCATGTCACCTAGCATGTGTGTCACCTCCAAATAATCTCATGACATAAAAATTTGGGGTTTCATACCCTCAAGACTAGATCTACAACTGTTACTTACCTCAAATCGACCAAATCTCTACTCTGCGATGCTCTTGCCCCTCGATTCGGCCTCCAAATGCAATGAATCTGTTCACAACCAGTACAATACCATCAATATACGCTAAAGGAATGAATTCCACAAGAAAAACTACCAAATTAGACTCAAAAACTGAAATTGATTCCAACCCGGTGCCCCAGGCCCACGTCTCGAAATCCAACAAAAGTTACAAAACATGAAAGCTCATTCACTCACGAGTCTAACCATACGAAATTTGTCAAAATCCAACATCATTTGGTCCCTCAAATCTTCAAATTAAACTCTCCAAAATCCCAAGCCCTAACCCCCTATTTTCACTCCTAAATCCCACTAATTAGATGATAAAATAACGGGAAAACACCACAGTTAGGCGTATTAGAGATCAAGAAACTTACCTCACTGAAAAACCCTTGGATCCCCTTCAAAATCACTACAAAAATCTCCAAGAACCGATTTGAAAATGGTGGAAATGAACAAACATTCGCGAAATGTTCTATTTATAGTTTATGCCCAGGCTTGCCGCATTTGCGCAAAAACCTCTGCACATGCGGAAAATCACTAAAACCCCCAACTTCGCACCTGCGCTCCATATCCGCATCCGCGACCTCGCAGGTGCAGAAAAGACCTCGCACCTGCGTCCACTACCTGACCTCCTCACTTCCACTTCGGCGAGCACCTATTCGCATCTGCGGCCTCGCAGATGCGCGCACCCAATCGCACCTGCGGTGATCCCCATTCCAATACACTCCTGCACCTGCGCCTTACCCACCGCAACTGTGGCCATACCCTCGCAGGTGAGATTATACCAGCAACAACCAACTTCAGCAATTCTCCAAACTTTAAACTTGATCCGTTAACCACACGAAACACACCTGAGGCCCTCGGGACCTCAACCAAACATGACAACAAGTCAAATAACCCCATACGAACTTAGTCGAACCTTCGAATCACTCAAAACAACATAAAAACACCAAATTACCCTCAGATTCAAGCTTAAGAACTTCTAAACTTTCAAATTCCGCAAATGACGCTGAAACCTACCAAACCCCGTTTGAATGACCTAAAATTTTACACACACGTCACAAAATGACACTACAAACCTACTCCAACTTCCGGAATTTCATTCCGACCCCGATATCAAATTTTCCCATTGCCGACCAAAATTGCCAAATTTCCAACTTTCGCCAATTCAAGCCTAATTCTACTACGGACCTCCAAATCACAATCCGGACGCGCTCCTAAGTCCAAAATAACCTAACGGAGCTAACAGAATTATCAAAATTCGAATCCGAGGCTGTTTACTCATAAGTCAACATCCAGTTGACTTTTCCAACTTAAGCTTCTAAATAAGAGACTAAATGTCTCATTTCATTCCGAAATCACTCCGGACCCGAACCAACCAATCTGATACGATAAAATACAGTTGTAAAGCACAAAAGAAGCATAAATGGAGAAAACATGGCTATAACTTTCGAAATAAAAGGTCGGGTCATTACATTAGGTTTTCTTCCGTTCCATAATTCATATGGGGTAATTTGATTTTTCTTCATAGGAATCCTACTAAATATGTGGCATGTAGCAATAAGTGCTTCTCCCCGCAAATTAAATGGCAATTCAGCATGTAACAACAAAGCATTAACCACTTCTAAATAAGTTCTATTCCTTCTTTCTGCTAAACCATTATGTTGAGGAGTGCGAGGAGCAGAACATTCATGAATAAGGCCATTTTCTTCAGAAAAATATTAAATTGTTTAGAAAAATATTCTCCCCCTCTATCACTTCTTAAAAGTTCAATTCTTTTTCCTAATTGATTTTCCACTTCAACCTTATAATTCTTAAAAGTATTAAAGGCTTCATCTTTGTGTCTCAATAAATATACATAAGTATATCTAGAACTAACATCAATAAAAGTTATAAAATATCGATTGTCGCCTCTAGTTAGCATACCATTTAATTCACATATATCATAATGTATTAAATCTAAAAAGTTTGTGTTTCTTTCAACACTTTTAAAAGGTTTCTTAGTCAATTTATATTTAACACACAATTCACATTTTCTAAAATTCTTTTAAGTCACAAGGAATCAATCCACTTTTAACCATTCTTTTCATAGTACTTAGGTCAATATGTGCTGATCTATAATGCCATAAAGAAATTGAATCCAACATATAAACAAAAACATCATTCTTATTATTAATAATAAAACCATCAGTAACAGAGAATTTGATCATTCCATCAGTAGAATAGTCTTTTCCAACAAAGACACCATCTCGGGACAAAATTAATTTTCCTGATTCAAATATAGATTTAATACCCGATTTGTCCAAAAGTACGCCACTAACAATATTCTGATTCATATTGGGAACATGTAAGACATTGGTAAGAGTAACCATCTTGCTCGAAGTAAATGCAAATTCAACATTTTCCTTGCCAAAAAATTTGGACCTTCCTTCATTTCCCATTTGAATCTCTTGTTCATCAGTTACTTCTTTGTAAATCTTGAAAAGCGACTTGTCGTAGAAAACATGAACTGTGGCACATGTATCATACCACCAACCAGAAACTTTGCCTTGTATGGCATAGATCTCGCTCACAGTAGCAACGATCTCTTCATTTTCTTTTGTTGAATTCACTTCTAGTTTCTGAGTCTTCTTAAATCTGCAATGTCCAGGTTTTCCACACACAAAGCAACCTCGTTGTTTGGACTTCTTGAACTTCTTTTGATACATTTTAGGACCGAGAGAAATTTCTTTGCTTTGCTTTTCTTAGTTGGATTTGTTTGAGGGCTTATTCAAAGCATTGGCTTTATTATTGCCATTATAAGAATTTTCATTCTTATCTCTCTCCCTCGATTCCTCTTCGATTCGAAGGTGCTTGTTAATTTCTTCCAAAGAAAAATCTTTAGAATCATGGAGAATTTTCTTCGTATATCCTTTCCATGATGGTGGCAATTTTGCTATAATCGCACCAACTTGAAAAGATTCAGGATGTTCAATTCCCGCAACCCTAAAGTGATTTACAATAACATGTAATTCATGCACTTGTGCTAAAATAAGTATATCATGGGTAAACTTGAACTCAAAATACTTTGAAACCAGAAACTTTTGGTACCTTCCTCCTCGGCTTTATACTTGAATTTCAAGGCATTCCATATCTTCTTAGCAGAAGGTTGCACAGTATAGAGATCATAAAGGTGATCTGAAAGTGCATTGAGAATGTGGTCTCTACACATGATTTCATCTTCCTCCCTTTTTTTCGTTGTGCCTTGAAATCTTCAGAATCATCATCCTTAGGCGAAGGAATTGGAGAAATATTTGGATCAAATACATAAAAGATCTTCAAAGTAGTATGCATAAACTTCAGTCTGTCCCTCCATATTGTGAAATTTGTTCCATCGAATTGATCAAGACGGACAAAGTCTTGGTTCATGAGTTTGATTGTATTAGTATCCATGAAAAATAACACAAGACCAAATTCCTTTTAATTCCTTTGAAGTCAACAGTAACGAAACAAAAAGGAACAATGGTGTTCGAAACCGACGAATCCAAAACATAACAAAGAACTATATCCTTCTAACCCGTGATGAAAAAATCAATAACTTTGAAGAATTTTCTGTTGGGCAGAATAGAAAATTGTCCAGAATATCGCTTTTAGATTGTTAAAAATATGACTAATGAACACAGATTAGAAGGCTTAAAACACGTAAGGAACGCTTTCCTAAAAGCGATATTTGCACCCTATCCTCTACGAGATTGCTATGGGGTTATTGGCAAATAGCTTTAGTGGATATGACAAGCCTATGAATTTCTACACTAAGCAAACAATGGAGAAATTCTATTGGAAAGCAAGAACTATTGATAGAATTTGAGGGTCCACCAAACTATATAGAGACCAGGTTCTTTATTAGTTTCCACACATTATACACACACACAGAAGGAGCAAATTACAGTGAGAACTTTTACGTGGAAAATTCTCAGTTCAACGGGAAAAAAACCACTACCTATACTTGTTGGATTTCAACTTCACTACTGAGCAACCTTTAGATTACAACCTATGTAGCCTAGGAATTAACTACTTAATCCCTCACTAACTTGTAATACACCTATTACAAGCCACTTTGTAATATAACGATTACAAAGATTTCACCACATGACTAGCTCTAGCCACGACACAAACACTGAAGTTTATGATTTACAAGAGTTTTCTATCAATGCTTATACACAAGCTAAATAAGAATTACAATGAAGAAAAATTACAAAGTTACAACTTTACTAAGGACATACAAAGACTTGATATGGGAACTGGTCCGTAGCAACATCGTACTTTGTTCTTGATGCACTGGAGAATCATTATTCTTGATAACCAATCACTTGGCGTGCTTTAGTGGATTCCCTAGTGTTCAAGTTATGTTTTGTTATGGGATTAATGTTAATATAATATTGATGACATTACTTGAATGATGTAAGCACTTTATGGTACAAAGTCCTTCCCAATGGAAATGATTGTTGCACTGTGCTATATTGTTTGCGTGTGTAGTGCAATCAGTCACTTTCCAACTGTGGAGAGTTGACTTATTACAGTCACCAGGGGAACCCAAGATCATTTGTTCCCTGTGTTGATTCTTTAACTTCTGAAGTTCTGACAACTCTCTCCAGCTTGAGTCAGTTTTTTTTTCATGCGCTTGAGAATGTGTACCAAAAGTGAATCGGGTTCCTTATCTAGTTCTTGATATAAGTTTGTTAGATCATCTCATCAAAATAAAATGAAGGTATTTATAACCTATCAATTTTTCTGTTTTTGATGATGACAAGCTTATAATTGAAAAGCTTGCAAAGAACCACAAAAACTAGATAATGCACCGGAACCTCTTAGATTTTCCCCTGAATTTGTACTTCCCCCTTAATCTGTGCACGTCTTAATTTATCTTCCCTCTTTTGGCATAATTAAAAACACAGAACAAGCAAAAAGCACAAATAAGTCTAGCGTGTTTAACTCATGGGACGTGTGTGCACACAAACATGATAGAAAATAGAGACAAAAGAGCAGTAGCATTAACAACAAAAAGGGAAAGACTTGCATTAGCCAAATTTGGATTGTTACAGCGGGAGCAGTATCATTGTTTCCATCCACACAAAAAACACAAGTACCAACACAAACACCATCAAAACAAACTTGAAAGAAAGACACTGGAAACTGGTCACTGAGGGGACATTTCTTAGGGGACACTAGAGAAAGAGGGCTTGGAAGAGGCGGCAAGGGTTTTAAGGAGAAGATCCATCCGGGCATTGGCGAACATTTGCTCATTGAGAAGTTTCTCTTTTAGGTCCTCGACTTGTTGCATGAGCTCAGCGTTTTCTTTTGTCAGTCGGTCAACCTCTGAATTGGAAGAGCCGGTAGAACCTGGTGCCTCATGTGTCTGACTAAGCTGAGTCTCCAAAATAGCATTCCTGGCCTTCAACTTCCTTATCTCATCAGTAGCACTGTTCAGGGTATTAATTAGCTGGGAGATAGTTGAGGTACTGCCGACTCCTCCAACCTTGTCGATGCATTCACACTCTTCCAAGGTAGTCTTGGAGAAGTCTTTCTTCTTGTTCCCCACTTTGGCATGTCCTAAAGGCACCTTAAAGAGCTTGAACACCCTTGCGAGGAGGAATCCATAAGGGAGGCCATGATTGTCGTCCTTAAAATCTACCACTTTTTTCATGTGTTCAATCATGATTCCAGACAGATTGATAGTTGTGAAACTATCCAGGGCTTCCATAAGTACTAAGTCTGCCTTTGAAGTGATAGATCTCCTCTCAGCACGGGAAAGCAAGACTTTGTTGACCATCTCGAAAATTAACTGATAGACTGGAAGCAGTGCCTTTTTGTGCACCCGTTCCCCCTGTTGTACTACCCTTTCCTTGTCAATTTCATTTCTAAAATTTGACGTGCAATCACCATGAATGGATGACAATCCCTCAGCGGGAAATTTACGAATTTGTCCCAACACAGCAGAATCCATCACTATGTCCACCCCATTTACCAAGACAAAAATATGATCAGTTTCAACTGTGAAGAGGTTTGCATAAAAGCTCCGTAACTCCTCCTCATACACCTTTGGCACATCAATAGTGAACAAATGTGTCCACTAATGGAACTCACATATTTCGACCAACTGTCTCATCCCAGCCATCTCCATAATCTCAGGGGCAAATGTGCGGCCCCACAGCACCTTTTTATATCTTAGCTTCTCCTTTCCAGAACTCTCACCAACTTTTGTCTTTTTGGAGGAACCGTGTTCCTCGTCATCAACCAACTTTATTTTCACTGACCTGCATTTGGACTGACCCTTTTCAACAGACTTCACTTGCATATGCTCACCAGAAACTTCCATTTCTTCATCATCCAACTTGTCACTGCTTACTTTCACTGCCTTTTCACTAGAACTCTTCACCAACTTTTCACTGGGGGTAGCATCAATACTCTTAGAGGGACTATCAACACTTGTAGAAGTGTGATTGTTAGATTGAGAGAGTGTTTGCTTCTACCTCACAGGCCTGCGATTTAAGGAACTAGGTTCCTCTTTAGCTTCCTCATCCACAACAACTATAGGAACATCCTTGCCTAGTACAACTTTGCCATCCTTGACCAATTTTCTCTTTCTCTTTCTCCTTTGGCTTTTCTTGAGTGCAGACTCTATAGCCTCCTTTTTCTGCAACTGTGTAGTGGGTCGCTTGGGAGGTGTCTCTGGAGTTGCCACGGGCTTCCAACCCTGATAAAACTACTGATCACCATATCATTTAGGTCCTTTTCACTGTCAGACTTCATCTCCGTCACTACTATATTTAGAGGCCCGGCATATGTTACACCCCATGTTTTCGTACTAAAAGTACGTCATAAGTAAATTGATGAAAGCTCGGAAATGAGATGTTACATCCCGCATTTTCGTACGATAATGTTTCGTCGTAAGTTAATCGACGTAAGTTCGGTAATGAGATTATTGTGAGATTATAAGTATTGTACTATTTTAAACAAGTGATAAGTAAATTCGTGAAGGTGAGAGGGGGAGCAAATCAAAGAAAATGAATTTCGTCGAAATTTGACAATTTTGGGTAAAATACGGCCCGAGATAAAATACCCGGTATTTATGGACTAGTATTGTACAAGGTAACATGACCATGATAGTAAGGTGTATAAGGTGTGTTAAAAATGAATACTATTTTAAGTAATTTGACATAATCCTTAATTATATGAATTATTGGATAATGGGGGAATTAACTAGTTAATTAATAATTAGTGGTTGATTAATTAAAGTCTTTGGATAAGATTAATAATCCAAATGTGTCAGCCACATGGAGATACATATGTTGACTCTTGCATTTGAGTGAAAATGTGTCACATTATAAGAGTACACAACAAGGTTTATATTCTTTAAAGCCTTCTGAACGTGCTAAGCATATATGTCTTCACTTTAGCATTCTTTAAAGCCTTCTGAAAGTGATTTATAAAAAGATATACTCTTTAACATTCTTTAAAGCCTTCTGAAAGTGATTTACACAAAGATATGCACTTTAACATTCTTTAAAACTTTCTGAACGTGATTTACACCAATATATGCATTTTAGCAATACAAGATAATCTTTGCCTATTACCCTTTAAGATTAGAAGATACAACATCACATTTCAGAGTGATTGCATATGTGAGTTACAATGGTAGGAGATTTAACATGAGATTTTGCGATTCTAAGGAAGAATGGTGCAATCTTTCTCAATAATATCATACGGATTTTTTCCTACTCCGATCTTGTCGTCACATATTTTGTCGCAATTTAACGGGTGCTAGAGGGGTTGTCAAGAGAATCAACTAAGGTATTTTAAGGCTATCCCTTCTTCCTTTTGGCATGATCCATATGCCACGAACGAAAATAGCAAATGCACAACATCCATAAATGACTCTATTCATAGAAGTATTAAAGATGCCTATGTTCTTGAATTTCCATGTGTCTTATTATTACATCTTCTGTTCATGGGTCTCAGAAAAATACGTAAGTTGAAAAAAGGGTTACTTCATGATATTACTCAAAGGCATAATGGTCTTATGACATTCCGAGAAATTTTATTGACATACTTCTCACGCATTTCATTCATTTATACATGTACGTTGACCCATGACCAGACAGTGTTATATACGCGCATATATGTATATTATATGTATATGGGATATGGAAGAAGGTTACGGTGTTATATACGCGCATATATGTATATTATATGTATATGGGATATGGGAAAAGGTTACGGTGTTATATACTCACCACCACCAGATCAGCTGGTATACGTTGATGATTTTCCCACAGTGGTCGAGATGATATGATGGGATGCCCTCAGAGGCTTGATGATGTTATGAACGCATATACCCATGCATGGTATGACATTTACATGCATATGCATGACATTATAAGTATTAAATGATTCACATAGATATTCAGATATACATGTCGAGTCTTTTACTCCATGTCTCTCTCATGTCTATTGTCTATTATTTACTAATTTTCATTCCTTACATACTCGGTACATTATTTGTACTGACGTCCTTTTTGCCTGGGGACGCTGTATTTCATGCCCGCGGGTCCCGATAGGCAGGTCAAGAGTCCTCTAAGTAGGCTATCAGCTCAGCAGAAGATGTTGGTGCGCTCCATTTGATCTGGAGCTACTTGTTTGGTAAGTATGATTTAGACGTGTATTGTTTGGTATGGCGGGGCCTTGTCCCGACCTTTATGATAGGTATGTTCTCTTAGAGGCTTGTAGACAGATGTCATGTATACTGATACTTGTATGGCCTTGTCGGCCTATATGTTAAGTATATAATGGATCACATTGGCCTTATAGGTCCGTATGTCACAAATATGAGTTTCTATATCAGGTTAGGTCGTTCTATGTCGGGTATTCCCTCATGTTTACTTTGATTATCTCATGACGCCCCTTGTGGCCCACTTACCTATGATGATGTAATAAGAAAGGTTCGTTACGTTGTACTCGGTTGAGTAAGGTACCGGGTGCCCGTCGCGGCCCATCGGTTTGGGTCGTGACAAAGAAGTAAGGGGAAGGAGCAGGATCAACACTGACCTGGGGTGATGATTCTGTGACCTGGATCCTCAGGAGAGGGATCAAGTCTATCATGTGGAACCCCAGTAATATCATCCTGTGCAGGATGTTCAAATGGCCGAAATGCTCCCTCCTCTATTGTGGGATGAGGCTCTCTTCCCCCTGAGACTCAGACTTCCTTGTACCGTCTTCTACAACTACCCCCTCAGAAGTGATGGATAACATGTTATTTATTGCCTCCCTCTCTTGAAGTTCCATATAAATAGCGATAGAGGAAGCAGAGATACCTGTAGAATCGCAACCTGTCATGGTTGTCTCAGAATTTGCTGGAGTGATCGTTGAGGTGTCACTAGAAGGCGCTTCCATCGCAGAAGAAGATATTCCATGTCTTTCTTCTTGAATCAAGTGACCATGTTTACCCTGTTCATTGTGCTTTAACGGTGAGGATGGAGGAGGATTGGCATTCTCAGACTCGTTCGACTCCTTGAGACTTTGATGAGGACCAGAATCAGAGTGGGTAGAAGAAGGAGTAGAATGAGGAGGGGACTCTGTTCTAGGGTTAGGACTAGAGACAATGGTAAGAGAGGAATCTACCGATGGAGTTTTGACGGAGGTGGACTCAATAGGGTTACTGTAAGATACCCTAGGTTTATTTGATTTTCAGACATGGTGTAATTTTACTTGAAAAGGCTTTGAAAGTTGATGGATGTATTTATGAGGAAGAGAGGGACCGATTCTGAAACAGCGGCAAGTGCTTGGGGAGTTAGGTCGTTTAGTGGCAGGTGAAACGTTTTGAGTGAAAGGACGCGGCATAAAGAGACTGAAAAGTTAATTTTGTGGCATTGTTTTTATATATTTTAAATTGTGTATGAGAGAACAAAGAAACTACTAACATGTGTCATGAGAACCAGGTTCCCTAACAGGTCTTGCAAGTGAGCTTAACCCCTTTTACCGATATGTACTGCATCAGTTGCTCTGTAATCATCATGTGTATCTACCTGTAATGGTATAGAAGTGAGTTAGACTTGGACAAAAAACACTTTAGCTAGTTTTACCTGCATGTGACTTTCATAGCCGTATATTGGGGACCAGGTCCTCAGTTGGGTTTTATCAAACCCAGTGCCATGCGATTTCTCTCAAATTATTCTCAGCTAAGGGCTTTGTTGAAGATGTTTGCAATTTGATCTTCAGTGCTGCAAAACTTCATACGAATAAGCCATTTTTCAACGTTGTCTCTGAGGAAGTGATGGCGTACATCAATGTGCTTGGTCCTCTTGTGTTGTACTAGATTTTTGGCCATGTTGAGTGCAATTGTATTGTCGCACAAGAGAGGTACACGATCAGTGTACACCCCAAAGTCTTCCAGTTGTTGTTTGGTCCACAGTAGTTGAGCACAACAAGAAGCAGCTGCTACATATTCTGTTTCAGCAGTTGAGAGTGCCACTGAGTTTTGCTTCCTTGTACCCCATGAGATAAGGCAGGAACCCAAAAAGTATGCCATTCCAGACGTGTTTTTCCTGTCCACCAGGTAACCTACATAATTAGCATCAGCATACCCAATAAGATCAAAATTGTCACCCGAAAGATAGTAGAGAACCAGGTATTGTGTCCCTTTAAGATATCTCAAAATTCTTTTAGCAACCTTCAGATTAGATTCCTTTGGATTTGACTGGAACCTTGCACAAAGACCCATGCTGAAAACCTTGTCTAGTCTACTTGTAGTGAGATACAGGACTGATCTAATGATGCCTCTATACATGGTTTGATTGACAGAAGAACCAGGTTCATCCATATCCAGACGTGTAGCAATGGCAATGAGAGTGTCGATCTCTTTTGATGCTTCCATGTCAAATCTTTTCAGAAGCTCCTTTGATCAAGGTTTAACGGAAGAACTTTATAAGTTTCCAAAAATTGAAGATACAGATCAAGAAATTGAATTTCAATTATTTGTGGAAACATATCAATTGGTCGAACCCTTGATAAAGGAATCACACTTATGCGTGTTTGGAACATTTTGAGGTCAACTTTGAGTGGTTGATTTTTTCCAACTTGATTTACTTCTGATGTCTTATCAATGTTCCCTTTGTGGATTGCTTTACTTGAAGTCCTAAGAAGAAATTCAATTTACCCATCATGCTCATCTCAAACTTACTTCCCATGAGTTTTGCAAACTCTTCACACACAGAGTCAGCTGTGGCTCCAAATATGATGTCATCAACATATACTTGAACAATGAGCAGGTTCCCGCCTCGTTTCTTCAGAAAAAAGGTGTTGTAAATTTTTCCTCTTGTAAAACCATTTTCTAAAAGAAACTTTGACAACCTTTCATACCACGCTCGAGGAGCCTGCTTTAACCCATACAATGCCATGTCCAACTTAAACTTCTTCTTTGAGGAAGCCATTCAGGAATGCACTTTTGAAATCCATTTGGAAGAATGTGAATTCCATATGAGATGCAAAGGCAATGAGAATTATGATAGTCTCCATTCGAGCAACTGGAGCAAATGTCTCCTCATAATCAATTCCTTCTTCCCGATTGTAGCCTTGAACTACAAGCCTTGCCTTGTTTCTTGTTGTATTTCCAAACTCATCAAGTTGTTCTTGAATACCCACCTGGTACCTATGATGGTACGATCTGCAGGTCTAGGAACCCGGTGCCATACTTTGTTTCTCTCAAATTGATGCAGCTCCTCCTGCATAGCTGTGATCCAGTTTGCATCTTTCATAGCATCCTTGATATTTTTGGGTTCTATTTGGGAGAGAAAGGCTGAAAGGCAAGTGAGTTTCTGGATTTTGATATGGTTTGAACTCCTGAATCAAGAGGGGTGATTATGTTGTCAAGAGGAAGTGAACTCTTGTGCTTCCGGTTTGGCACTTGAATCTCATTGGTAGAGGAACTAGGTATTCCTGACTGAATTTCTTGGATGCTTCTTTCTACAGCAAGTGGAGTACCTTGAACTGCATCAATAACTTTATTTTCAGCTTCATTTGTTGTGATTGTGGATCCAGGTTCTTTTCCAATGGATGGAGAAGTGGTTGTATTATCTTCACCGAACTCCTTGACATGGCTCATCATGTCTGCCTTCCCATTTTCCATGTCAATAACTTCACCTGGAACCAATAAGGGTTCTCTATCTTGATCATCGTTCTTGTCCTTTTCTCAAGAGAGATGAGACTCATCAAAGATCACATGTACGTTCTACTCAACACATTGGGTTCGTTTTTTATATACCTTGTAAGCTTTACTCTGAGATGAGTAACCCAGTAAGATTCCTTCATCACACTTGGCGTCAAAGTTTCCAAGCTGATCCTTTCTATTGTTGAGGACATAACATTTACAACCAAATGTCCTCAAATGAGTCAGCTTGGCTTCCTTCCGTTCAGCAACTCATAAGGTGTTTTGTTCAAAAGAGACCTGATCATGCACCTATTCACCAAATAACAGGCAGTATTGATAGCTTCTGCCAAGAAAATCTTTGCAATCCCACTATTAATCAACATTGTCCGTGCCATATCTTCAAGAGTCATGTTCTTTCTTTCCACAACTCTATTTTTGTTGTGGTGTTCATGGAGCTGAGAAGGTGTGAGTGATTCCATTTTCAATACAGAATTCATCGAATCTTGCATTATCAAACTATGTCCTATGATCTGATCTAATGCAGGCCACTTTTGTTCCCATCTTTACTTGAATCTTCTTCACAAAGGCCACAAATACTTGAAAGGTTTCATACTTGTTTCTGAGGAACAAAGTCCAAATAAACCTGAAGTAATCATCCACTATCACAAAGATGTATATTTTTTTACCTCTGCTTGGCACCCTCATTGGTCCACATAGATCCATATGAAGAAGATCAAGTGGCTTTGAGGTGCTGACTTCCTTTCTGGGCTTGAATAATGATCTGACATGCTTTCCTCTTGCACAGGCATCACACACTTTGTTCTCTTTGAAGCTTGACTTGGGAAGACCACGAACTAGGTCCTTCTGGACTAGTTTATTTAGTAGAGAGAAGTTTGTATGCCCAGCCTTCTATGCCATAATTCAGCATCATCATCAACCGCTCTCAAACAGCTTAGATCACCACTTTGCAAAGACTCAAAATCAGCAACATAAATATTTTGTATCTTTTAGCCACAAGCACCACCTCTATAGTCACAATGTTTGAGACTGTGCATATCTTAGACAAGAATTCCACTTTATTTTCTTTGTCACATATTTGAGAGATACTCAAAAGACTGTACTTTAGGCCATTGACATAGTATACATTATCAATCGAGTGGGTGAGTGACTTCCTAATCCTTCCAACTCCTAGAATGTATCCCCTTTTTCTATTTCCAAAGGATACACTCCTTCCTTGCAGGGCTTTCAGTGAAAGAGAATCAATTGTGTTTCCGGTCATGTGCTTTGAGCAGCCACTGTCCATTACTATTGTTGGTTGCTCCCTTTCACTGCTCCCTGCATAAGAAAATCAAGGTTTAGATTTAGGACCCAAACAAGTTTGGGTCCCTTGTAATGAGGAAAGGGATGAATGAGTGCTCTTTTAGTCCAAGCAGGAAATATGTGTTTTCTATGTAAAGGACCATGTCCTCTAGCAGTAGTTACTTTCTCAACAAAGATTTTATTTTTCTGATGAGACTGAACCATGGCCTTGCGGTTTTCCTTGAGGTTCCCATTGTTACCACAGTGGGTACACAACCAATTATCGGGTATAGTAACATACTTGCTATGAGGGTTGTAGGGAGTCTTCTCCCTTTGAAACCCAATTCCCTGCATGTTTCCCCCATTGTTAACATACATGGCAGTAATAGTATTAGAGGACCAGGTCCACTTAAGAGATTTGTCAAGATCACTCTTTACTCTTCCTAGTTCTACCTGAAGCTATTTGTTTTTCTCAAGTTCAGCACACAGAATGGTCTTTATCAAATTCAACTCATTTTCAAGCTTAATGTGTTCCTCACTTGCAACTTCCTTTCCCTTTTCAGAGTTTTCAGGCCTACTCTCCATTTTAAGTTCCTCAATTTTCTCCTTCAAGTTTACTACCACCACTACTATGTCATCTCTTTCTTGCTCAATATTAGCAACTTTCTCAATTAAGGCTTCTTTTTCTTTACTAACACACTTAATGATTTCTTTTAATCAACCACTACAACCATTAGATATCTCTTTCATGTTCTATGTTAGTTATTTTCTCGGTTAAGGCATCCTTTTCATTTTTCAGATTCTCTATCGTTTCTTTCAAATCAACTACAACAACTACCCGGTCATCTCTGGTTTGTTCAGAAACTCTTAATTCTACAGTTAGAGCATACTTATCATTTATAAGACTATGGTAAGCATCAATTAATACATTTGCTAATGACATGAGCGTTTTAGGAGAGTAAAATTTCAGATTTCTCCGAACATCCAGAAAATTTACCTTATCATTGTCATCATCTTCATCGTCATCAGATTGATCCATCAAAGCAAAGATTGAGTCATACTCAGTTGTTTCATTTTCCATTGCCATCATTGAGCTATCACTATGATCATTTTCCTCTTCAGACTCGCTAGAGGAGTCTCCCCATGCAGCAAGAGCTTGCTTCACAACATTGTCAGTGGCATTCTTTCTCTTGAAGCGTTTATCAGAAACCGGGTTCCTCTTGGATGCTTTTTCTGAGTTGTGCTTGAAATGATCTTATTTTAGGAGAGGACAGTCCTTGATGAAGTATCCTGACTTGCCAAATTTATGACAAAGGTCATAATTTTTTGGCTTGCTAGAACTGCCCCTTTTTGGAATACCTTCATTCCTGCGAACCATTTTCTGAAACCTCCTTGTCAGGTATGCCATATCATTGTCTTCACCACTTGAGTCATTGCTTTCTGTCTTAAGAACCAGGTTCTTTTCCCTTTTGGGTTCTCTTCTTTCATTGTCCTTCTTCCTATTTATTTCATAAGTCTTCAAGTTTCCAACAAGCTCGTCTATTGTCAGTGTTTGCAAATCCTTCGCTTCATTGATGGCGTTTACTTTACTTTCCCAAGATCTGGGCAGTACTATATGGATTTTCCTTACGAGCTTGTTTCTAAGAATGACTTCACCAAGAGAGTGCATCTCATTTATGATAGAGGTGAATCGAGTGTGCATATCTTGGATGGATTCATCGTCCTTCATTCTGAAGAGCACATCTTCAGTGGTAAGCATGTCGATTTTGGACTGCTTCACTTGTGTGGTTCCCTCGTGAGTTGTCTGCAAAGCTTCCCAGATTTCTTTTGCTGATTGACAAGCCGATATCCTGTTGTATTCATCAAGTCCTATCCCACACACAAGAATTTTCTTTGCACGAAAATTCTTTTCTATGGCCTTTCGATCAGCATCATTAAACTCCTTCCTTGTCTTGGGAACTGCTACATCTGGATCTCCAAGTTTTTTGTTAGGGACAAAGGGTCCGTCACAGATAACATCCCACAGCTCAGAGTCTTCAGCCATGATGAAGTCGTGCATCCTAGTCTTCCACCACCCATAGTACAGACTGTTGAATCTAGGTGGCCTGTAAGTATATTGACCTTCTTCAAAGTTTGGTGGAGCAGCCATGAGGATCCTTTATAGGTGTTAGCCTGATAGAAAGAACCTGCTATGATACCAATTGATAGAATTTGAGGGTCCACCAAACTATATAGAGACCAGGTTCTCTATTAGTTTCCACATATTATACACACACACACACACACAACAAAATGTAAATAATACTGAGAACTTTTACGTGGAAAATTTCCAGCTCAATGGGATTAAAAACCACGACCTAAACTTGTAGGATTTAAACTTCACTACTGAGCAACTTTTAGATTACAACCTATGTAACCTAGGAATTAACTACTTAATTCCTCACTAACTTGTAATACACCTATTACAAGCCACTTTGTAATACACCTATTACAAAGACTTCACCACATGACTAGCTCTAGCCACGACACAAACACTGAAGTTTATGATTTACAAGAGTTTCCTAATCAATGCTTCTAGACAAGCAAAATGGGAATTACAATGAAGAACTATTGAAAAGTTACAACTCTACTAAGGACATACAAAGACTTGACATGGTAACTGGTCCGTAGAAGCGTCGTACTTTGTTCTTGATGCACTGGAGAATCGTTGTTCCTGATAATCAAGCACTTGGAGTTCTTGAGTGGATTCTCTAGTGTTCAAGTAATGTTTTATTATGAGATTATTGTTAATATAACATTTATGACATCACTTGAACGATATAAATACTTTATGGTACAAGGTCCTTCCCAGTAGAAATGACTTATGCACTGTGTTGTATGGTTTGCGCGTGCAATGTAGTCAGTCACTTTCCAGCTGTGGAGAGTTGACTTAGTACAGTCACCAGGGGAACCCAAGATCATCTGTTCCCTGTGTTAATTCTTTAACTTCTTAAGTTCTGACAACTCTCTCCAGCTTGAGTCATATTGTTTTCATGCGCTTGAGAATGTGTACCAAGAGTGAATCGGGTTCCTTATCTGGTTCTTGACAATAAGTTTGTTAGATCAACAAAACATAAAACGAAGGTACTTATAACCTATCAACTATGAAACTTGATCTTTAGAATAGGAAGTTGGAGAAGAAAAAGTATTTTGCATATGTAAAATACGAAAGTCTCTGTGAAGTTTTTATCTTTTTGTATACTTTTGAAAACAATACTAACTGTTTAAATAGAAGACGCAGTTACATATGTAGGAAACGAATACACCCTTTCGACAAAAGATACACCATTTCGTTTAAACTTCTATAATTTAAAATTTTAAAATATTAATAATACTTATATTAAAACAATATATATATATATATATATATATATATATATATATATATATATATATATACACGTCCCTGCATTACGTAAGTTTCACTTAAAGTCCATTGGCAAATTCAATTTTTCTTGTATGGATAAATCCACCAGCTTTATCGTGTCTCCAAAATTAGAATAAGTCCAAGCCAAGACATTTCTAGTTATCAATTGTCACGACCCGAATTTCCCACCGTCGGGACCGTGATGGCGCCTAACGTTGAACCCGCAAGACAAGGCAACGTGAATATTCAATTTACTTCATTCCTTTATTATTAGTCGAAAACAGGTGAAATACAACATTTTACAAATAACAATATAAGATGAAGCAAGGTGTATATATATATAACTCAATCCACTGCCTTTACGAAATTCCAAAATGACTAAATCCCAGAATGTTGGAGTCACAACTCACGAACTGTCTACGAATAATACATATAATGGTCTAAAGAAAATAAATACATTTCTTTCTGAAATAAGTAGAACAAAATACAAAGATGAAATAGGAAGGGACGCCAAGGCCTGCGGACGCCAACAGGACTACCTCGGTGTCTCTACGTGGACTGAAGGCAGCCTCCTCGATCTAATGTCCAAAGGGTCATGTACCGGGATCTGCACAACTAAAGATGTGCAGAGTGTAGCATCTACAACCGACCCCATGTACTGAGTAAGTGTATAGCCTAACCTCGGCGAAATAGTGACGAGGCTAGGACACGACAATCAAGACAACCTGTGCAATTTAATAATATTCGGAAGAAATAATAACAACAAGAATAACCAGTTAAGTACAAGAAGAAAGGGGGACATGCTGGGGGAAAGAAATATCAGATAACAAAAATAACGAAATAAGACCACAGTTCAAATATCAACTTAGCAGCAGGAAATAACAACACAAAGAAAACAGTGCACGACATCACCCTTCGTGTTTTTACTCTCATCCTCACCAAATAATAAAGGCAAGTGCACGACATCACCCTTTGTGCTTTTACTCTCATCCTCACAATAATCAATAGAAACGGCACGGCATCACCCTTCGTGCTTTTAATATCATAACATGGCACGGCATCACCCTTCGTGCTTTTACACTCTCATCCTCATAATAATCAATACACGGCATCACCCTTCGTGCTTTACACTCTTCCTCACAATAATCAACACACGGCATCACCCTTCGTGCTTTACACTCTTCCCCACTCAAACAATATCAATAACATAAGTTTGGCAAGGAAAAATCAACAATATGAGCCATACTAATAAATCACATCATCGCGGCAAGGGAACAACAGTAGAAATATCACCGTCCCGGCAAGGGACACAACTATAACCAAACTCACTCAAACACATAACCTTACATAAGATTTCTCAACCTAAACTAATACTCAACAATATTCATTACCAAGAATTTCCACCACCAAAATGAACAACCGCAAAGTGAAATTCAAGCTATAACACAGTAAATATCAATGAAAACCACAAAATTCATAATATCCGACTCACGGGCATGTTTGACACCAACGTATAGGTACTCGTCACCTCGCCTATACGTTGAACATGGTATAAATACATAGCAAATAAGACTCAGCACCTATTCCCTCAAGCTAAAGTTAGGCCAAACACTTACCTCGACTTCCACGACCAAAATCAAGCCTCAATCACCGCTTTCCCTTTTGAATTTGACTCCAAATCAATTGTATCTAGACATAATTGACTTAATAACAACAATAAACGCTAAACAATTCAATTCCAATGCTTAATAATAAGTTTTCTAACATTCTTCCCAAAAAATCAAAAATTGACCCTGGGCCCGCTTGGTCGAAACACGAGGTTCGGACCAAAACCCGATCACCTATTCACCCACGAGCCCAATTATGTAATTAGTTCCCGAATATGACCCCAAAACGAGGTCTAAATCCCAATTATTCAAAAATCTCTAACTCTACCTAAATCCCTAATTTTCTACCCTTAAGAACATGATTTAGGCCTAGAAATCTAATGAGTGTTAATGGAATTTGAAGGAAACAAGTCTAAGAATACATACCTATGATTTTGTAGTGAAGTTCCCTTTCAAAAATCTCCCCAAGGTTGATTTCAGGTGAAAGAGTTATGAAATTTTGATAAAATCCCATAATTGTTATGTTTTTAGAAGACTAGGTGTTTATTCATCGCGTTTGCGTGCCCTTGGCCGCGTTTGCGTGCCCTTGGCTGCGTTCGCGTAGAGTTGGATTACTTGGCCTATGCGTTCACGAGCTACAGGCCACGTTCGCACAAGGTTATAACTACCCAGACCCCAGCCCCTCTCTTACTCTATGCGTTCGCGACCCTATGGCCACATTCGCGTAGAGTAACAACACTCCCCTCCCCCATGTCCCCCTTGTGCTACGCGATTGCGTAAGGCCCCTCGCGTTTGCGTAGAGCATTTCCCCCCAAGCTCCGCGTTCGCAACCCAGGCCTTGCGTTCGCGTAGGTATAATCCTGACCCAACCCAGCTTGTGCATCGCGTTCGCATGGGTTGCACCGCGAACGCGAAGGTCAAAGACCTGGACACCAGATAACAACCAAAACACCAGATTTTTTCTAAGTTAAAATCACTCGACGCCTATCCGAAACTCACCCTAGCCCTCAGAGCTCTAAACCAAATGTGCACAGAACCTCAAAAATATTCTACAGACTTACTCGTGCAATTAGATCGCCAAAATAACACCTTAAACAACGAATTTAACACCAAAATCAAGGAAATTTTCCAAAACTTCCAAAATATCAAACTTTACAACTACGGGTCCGAATCACATCAAACGACTTTCGTTTCTTACCAAATTCTACAGACATGTCATAAATATCATATTGAACCTGTACCGGGATCCGGAACTAGAATACGGGCCCAATACCATAGATTTCAAACATAATCAAATTTCTAAAATCCTTTATATTTTCAGAAAAATAATTTCTTTAAAAAATTTATTTCTCGGGCTTGGGGCCTCGAATTCGATTCTGGGCATACGCCCAAGTCCTATATTTTCCTACGGACCCTCCGGGAACGTTAAATCATGGGTCCGGGTCCGTTTACCAAAAATGTTCACCAAAGTCAACTTAAATTAAATTTCAAAAACAAAAGTATCATTTTTCTCAGTTTTTCACATAAAGGCTTCCCGGTTGTACGCCCGAGTTGCGAACGCAAATCGAGGTGAGATAAAAGGAGGTTTTCAAGACCTCGAAACACATATTTGACTTATAAAATACGGGATGACCTTTTGGGTCATCACAATCTCCACTTCTAAAATAAACGTTCGTCCTCGAACGAACATAGAATAGTACCTGAATCGGGGAATAGATGGGGATATCGGCTTCGCATATCGAACTCAGACTACCAGGTAGCTGCCTCGGCAGGCTGACCTCTCCACTGAACACGGACCGGAGGATAACTCTTCGAACTCAACTGACGAATATGCCGGTCTAATATAGCTATCGGCTCCTCCTCGTAGGTCAAATCCTTGCCCAACTGGACACTGCTGAAGTCTTATATATGAGATGGATCGTCGTGATACCTCCGAAGCATAGATACATGGAACACTGGATGCACGGCTGATAAACTCAGTGGCAAAGCAAGCATGTAGGCCACCTCCCCCACTTTATCAAGGATCTCAAAGGGACCAATGAACCTAGGGCTCAACTTGCCCTTCTTTTCGAACCTCATCACGCCCTTCATGGGCGACACCCGAAGCAATACCTACTCTCCGGTCATGAATGCCAAATCACGAACTCTGCGGTCTGCATAACTCTTCTGCCTGGACTGAGCTGTACGAAGTCTATCCTGAATGATCTTCACCTTATCCAAGGCATCCTACACTAACTCCGTGCCCAACAATCGAGCCTCTCCCGGCTCAAACCACCCAACCGGCGACCGACACCGCCTACCATACAACGCCTCATAAGGAGCCATATGAATGCTCGACTGATAGCTATTGTTGTAGGCAAACTCATCTAAAGGCAAAAACTGGTCCCAAGAACCTCCAAAAGTCAATGACACATGCCCGCAGCATATCCTCCAAAATCTGAATAGTACGCTCAGACTGTCCGTCCGTCTGAGGATGAAACGTTGTGCTCAGCTCAACCCGTGTTCCCAACTCACGCTGAAATACTCTCCAGAAATGCGAGGTAAACTGAGTACCTCGGTCAGAAATAATGGACACGGGCACACCATGCAAGCGAACAATCCCCCAGATGTAGATCCCTGCTAACCTCTCCAAAGAATAGGAAACTGCCACAGGACTGAAATGCGCTGACTTGGTCAGCCTATCCACTATGACCCATAACGCATCGAACTTCCTCTGAGTCTGTGGGAGTCCAACTACGAAATCCATGGTGACACTCTCCCACTTCCACTCAGGAATCTCAATCTGCTGCATCAATCCATCGGGTCTCTGGTGCTCGTACTTAACCTGCTGACAATTCAAGCACCGAGCTACATATGCCACGATATCTTTCTTCATCCTCTACCACCAATAATGTTGCCGCAAATCCTGATACATTTTTGCGGCACCCGGATGAATGGAATACCGGGAACTATGGGCCTCCTACAATATCAACTCACGAAGTCCATCAACATTAGGCACACAAATACGGCCCTGCATCCGCAAGACTCCATCATCATCGATCGTAACCTGCTTGGCACCACCGTGCCACACCGTATCCCTAAGGACACACAAATGAGGATCATCATACTGCCAGTCCCGAATACGATCAAATAATGAATAACGGGCCACAATATAAGCTAGAACATTGTCGGTCTCAGAAACATCCAATCTCATGAACCGATTGGCTAAAGCCTGAACATCCAAAGCAAGCGGTCGCTCCCCGACCGAAATATAATCAAGACTACCCATGCTGACTGACTTCCGGCTCAAGGCATCGGCCACCACATTGGCCATAAGATGGTAATGTCATAGTCTTTCAACAACTCCAACCCTCTTCTATGCCTCATATTCAACTCTTTCTGCTTGAACAGGTATTGTAAACTCATATGATCTATGAACACCTCACATGACACACCATACAGATAATGCCTCCAAATCTTCAGCGCGTGGACAATGGCTGCTAACTCTAAATCATGAACTGGATAGTTCTTCTCATGAACCTTCAACTGACGTGAAGCATATGTTATAACCTTGCCATCCTACATCAACACTGCACCAAGTACAACCCGAGAAACATCACAATACACAATGTATGGCCTTGAATCGGAGGGCAAAACCAACATCGGTGTCGTGGTCAAAGCTGTCTTGAGCTTCTAAAAGCTCGCCTCACACTCATCTGACCACCTGAACTGGGCACGGGAGTAAATCAAAATATCATCAATGAAAACAATCACGAATGAATAAAAATAGGGCCTGAACACTCGGTTCATCAAATCCATAAAAGAAGTTGGGGCATTTGTCAACCCGAACGACATCACCAAGAACTCATAATGCCCATACCGAGTGCGAAAGGCTGTCTTAGGGACATCGGACGCCCTAATCCTCAACTAATGATAGCCAGATCTCAGGTCAATCTTTGAAAACATTGTGGCACCCTGAAGCTGATCAAACAAATCATCAATCCTCGGCAAAGGATACTTATTCTTGATAGTAACCTTGTTCAATTGTCGGTAATCAATGCACATCCTCATCGTTCCATCCTTCTTCTTAACAAACAACACTGGCGCACCCCAAGGAGAAACACTAGGCCTAATAAATCCTTTATCTAGCAAATCCTGCAACAGTTCCTTCAACTTCTTTAGCTCTAGCCGGTCCATACAATATGGCAGAATAGAAATGGGCTGAGTGCCCGGAGCCAAATCAATGCAAAAGTCAATATCCCTTTCGGGTGGCATACCCGGCAGGTCTGCAGAAAACACCTCTAGAAACTCACGAACAATGGGCACAGACTCCATAGAAGGAACCTTGGCACTAGAATCACAAATAGGCCAAACACCCCTTCTCAACCATGCGCCGAGCCTTCATATATGAGATAACCCTGCTGGAAGAATGACCAGGAGTCCCCCTCCACTCCAATCGAGGTACTCCCGGCAAGGCCAAGATCACAATCTTGGCATGACAATTCAGAATAGCATGATGGGGCGACAACCAATCCATCTCCAAAATAACATTGAAACCAACCATATCAAGGAGTAGATGATCTACACTCGTCTCAAGACCACAAATAACCACTATACATGAACGATAGACACGATCTACCAACATAGAGTCACCCACTGGTGTAGACACATATACATGAGTACTCAGGGAATCACGTGACATAATCAGATAAGGAGAAAAATATGAGGACACATAGGAAAATGTGGACCCCAAATCAAACAAAACCGAAGCATTCCTGCTGCAAATTGAAACCATACCTGTAATGACTGCATCGGAGGCCTCAGCCTCAAGCCTGGCGGGAATAGCATAACATCGGGGCTGGGCCCCACCAATCTGAACATCCATGGGTCGACCTACTACGGGCTGACCTCTACCTCTAATAGCATGACCTCCACCTCTAACTATCTGGCCTCCACCTCTGGCACCTCGACCTCTACCCCTAGCTAGATGAGGGGGTGGTGGAGCACCTGGTGCAGGAATCATAGCACGGGAACCCTGGTGCTGAGAACCACTCGAGGCTCAGGGAAAAACCTAGCAATGTGCCACGGGCCACCACAAGTATAACAAGATCTATGCTGCAGAGGCTGCTGGCCTTGAAACTGCCCTTGTCGACCTGAATAACCACTTTGAAAACTCTAGAGCAACGGTGCACTGATAGGAGTTGGTGGTGCACTGTGGGATACTGAAGTGCTGACTGAAAGGGTCTAGGAGGATGACCTTTACCAAAAGAATCCCTGCCTCTAGATGAGGCACCACTGAACCAGCCAAACAAGGCCTCTTGTCAGACCCCTAACCACTACCCTGCAATAAGGCCATCTCGACTCGCCTGACCACATTGGCCGCCTCCTGAAAGGAAATGTCACTGCCTGTCTCTCTGGCCATCTGTACTCTAATCGGCTGAGCTAACCCCTCAATAAACCTCATCACCCTCTCTCGGTCGATGGGGAGTATCATGATAGCATGTCGGGCCAAAGTGATCAACCTGGTCTCATACTGTGTAACTGTCATAGATCCCTGCTGGAAACGCTCAAACTGCCTCCGGAGATCCTCTCTCTGGGTGACTGGAAGAAACTTCTCCAAGAACAAATCGGAGAACTGAGCCCAAGACAAAGGTGGTGATCCAGCTGGTCTGGTCAAGCAATAATCCCTTCACCAAGTCTTGGCGGGACCAGAAATGTGGAATCGACCCCATTGGTCTCAACTATCCCCATGTTCCGAAGAACCTCATAGCAACTGTTCAAGTAATCCTGGGGTTACTCTGAAGGTGCACCATTAAAAGTAGTAGGAAATAGCTTGGTGAACCGGTCCAACCTTCATAAAGCATCAACGGACATGGATGCTCCCTTAACAGCCTGAGCCACAATACCTAGCTGAACTACCCCAGTCGTCTGAGGTGCTGGAGTCTGGAACTGAGAAGCTAACTGCTCTGGTGTGCAGGTCGCTGGAGTCTGGGCTCCTCCCCCAACCTGAGAGACGTCTGGTATTGTAGGAAGTAGACTTGCCTGAGCCACGCTCTCCATAAGGCCCACTAAGCGGACCAGAGCATCCTGAAGTACCGGGATGGCAATGAACCCCTCTGGGACCTGAGCTAGTCCAACCGGGATTGTCTGGGTAGGAACCTCATCGGAAAACTCTACCTGAGGATCCTCAACTGAGGCTGCTGCTCTGGGCTGAGCCCTGCCCCTGCCTCGGCCTCTAGTACAGCCTCGTCCTCGGCCCCTCGTAGGAGCTGCAACTGGAGCCTCGGGCTACTTATCAGTAGATGAAGAAGCACGTATTCTCGCCATCTGCGAGAGAATAGAATAGAAATTTAATTAGCATTTAGAAGTCAAATCGCACGACAGAGAAGAATAGATGTGAAGATATTCCTAAACTCTGCAGCATCTGGAGGATAAGTACAGACGTCTCCGTACTGATCCCTCAGACTCTACCAAGCTTGTCCGTGAATTGTGAGACCTAAACAACCTAGTGCTCTGATACCAACTTGTCACGACCCGAATTTCCCACCGTCGGGACCGTGATGTCGCCTAACGTTGAACCCGCTAGGCAAGCCAACGTGAATATTTAATTTACTTCATTCCTTTATTATTAGTCGAAAACAGGTGAAATACAAAATTTTACAAATAACAATATAAGATGAAGCAAGGTGTATATATACATAAAACTCAATCCACTGCCTTTACGAAATTCCAAAATGACTAAATCCCAGAATGTTGGAGTCACAACTCACGGACTGTCTACGAATAATACATATAATGGTCTGAAGGAAATAAATACATATGTTTCTGAAATAAGTAGAACATAATACAAAGATGAAATAAGAAGGGACGCCAAGGCCTGTGGACGCCAACAGGACTACCTCGGTGTCTCTACGTGGACTGAAGGCAGCCTCCTCGATCTAATGTCCAAAGGGTCCTGTACCGGGATCTGCACAACAAAAGATGTGCATAGTGTAGCATCAGTACAACCGACCCCATGTACTGAGTAAGTGTCGAGCCTAACCTCGACGAAGTAATGACGAGGCTAGGACACGACAATCAAGACAATCTGTGCAATTTAATAATATTTGGAAGAAATAATTACAACAAGAATATCCAGTTAAGTACAAGAGGAAAGGGGGACATGTTGGGGGAAAGAAATATCAGATAACAAAAATAACGAAATAAGACCACATTTCAAATATCAACTTAGCAACAAGAAATAACAACACAAAGAAAACAGTGCATGACATCACCCTTCGTGCTTTTACTCTCACCCTCACCAAATAATAAAGGCAAGTGCACGACATTACCCTTCGTGATTTTACTCTCATCCTAACAATAATCAATAGAAACGGCACGACATCACCCTTCGTGCTTTTAATATCATAACATGGCACGACATCACCCTTCGTGCTTTTACACTCTCATCCTCACAATAATCAATACATTGCATCACCCTTCGTGCTTTACACTCTTCCTCACCCAAACAATATCTATAACAGAATTTTGGCAAGGAAAAATCAACAATATGAGCCATACTTATAAATCACATCATCCCGGCAAGGGAACAACAATAGAAATACCACCGTCCTGGCAAGGGACACAACTATAACCAATCTCACTCAAACACATATACTTACATAGATTTCTCAACCAAAACTAATACTCAACAATAATCATTACCAAGAATTTCTACCAAAATGAACAAGCACAAAGTGAAATTCAAGCTATAACACAGTAAATATCAATGAAAACCACAAAATTCATAATATCCGACTCACGGGCATGCTTGACACCAACGTATAGGTACTCGTCACCTCGCCTATATGTTGAACATGGTATAAACACATAGCAAATAAGACTCAATACCTATTCCCTCAAGCTAAAGTTAGGCCAAACACTTACCTCGACTTCCACGACCAAAATCAAGCCTCAATCACCGCTTTCCCTTTTGAATTTGACTCCAAATCAATTGTATCTAGACATAATTGACTTAATAACAACAATAAACGCTAAACAATTCAATTCCAATGCTTAATAATAGGTTTTCTAACATTCTTCCCAAAAAGTCAAAAATTGACCCCGGGCCCGCTTGGTCGAAACACGAGGTTCGGACCAAAACCCGATCACACATTCACCCACGAGCCCAAATATGTAATTAGTTCCTGAATTTGACCCCAAAACGAGGTCTAAATCACAATTATTCAAAAAGTCCTAACTCTACCCAAATCCCTAATTTTCTCCATTTAAGAACATGATTTAGGCCTAAAAATCTAATGGGTGTTAATGAAATTTGAAGAAAATAAGTCTAAGAATAGATACCTATGATTTTGTAGTGAAGTTCTCTTTCAAAAACCGCCCAAGGTTGAGTTTAGGTGAAAGAGTTATGAAATTTTGATAAAATCCCGTAATTGTTCTGTTTTTAGAAGATTGGGCGTTTATTCATCGCATTCGCGTGCCGTTGGCCGCGTTCGCGTAGAGTTGGCTTACTTGGCCTATGCGTTCGCGAGCTACAGGCCGCGTTCGCACAGATATCAAGCTTTTTGTACGCTCTAAGTAAACAGAAGTTATTTTATGATTAATCGACTACATCATGAAAAAATATTTAAGGATTTAAAGAAATTCTATTTTCTAAAAAAGTTGAAGGGTCGGCCCGCCCCAGCCCGTGACCTCTTAGGGTTGGGTTGGGCTAGCCATTTTAAGGCCTATTCATCTGACGGGCCAGCCCGTCCTAGCCCACCAAATTAAAAAGCCCACGAGGCTTGGGCTGAGTTGGGCTGACGCGTTTTGACAGCTCTAATTTAAGCTATTTACACTACTAGAAATCAGGCTATTTCCGTCCGAAAATTTTCCGACCGAAATCGATCTGAAATTTTCCGACCGAATTCGATCGGAAATAAGAGTAGTTGGTCGCAAAAGTCAACAAAATTTGGGGACAGCAAAAAAAAAAAA